>VZTE01000365.1:1948484-2007766 GCA_013397775.1 Eulacestoma nigropectus | reverse complement strand
AAAAAAAAAAAAAGAAAGGAGGAGGGGGGTGGATAGAAGTGTGGTCACTCTGTTATACTGCAAATGCACAGCTCGCACTGACTTTAGACCCTTTCAGAGCTGCTGCTGAACTCAGTAAAAGCAGGTGCAGACCCTTTGAATGCAGACTAATCACTTTCATGATGAGGATCGTAATTTCCAGTATAATTTTCAGGACAATTAAGAGCAACACAATGGCTGCTAGCACCTTTAACTTCGTTTGTGGCAGCATTTGTGGCATAATGCTGCTGAAACTGTGTAGAAGGTTTATCTGCCCTCAGCTGGCAGATACACCTTAAAGTGTTCAGTGTAACTCACTACCAGGTTGTCACCATTAAGTCAGCTGCAGATTGTCCCTCTTTTAAAAACAAACCCAAATAAAGATACCAACTATTTCACTCATGATTTCTCCCACACAAGCTCATTACAAGAATGTCTTTTGTTTCCATATATTGTGTGTACAAAATCCAAGAGGACCCTTTTAATGGAAATTTTCTGTTGCTTTTCATGAACTGCTAGAACTTACATGCAGAAAGCAGAATGGGCAATAAGTAATTTACAGTCCTGTAAGAATTTTATCACTTTGGAACCTACATATTAATTGCAAACCAGCATTTTACCAAATGATATCGAGTCCCTTCAATAAAAGTCTGTCACTATCGACTTCAAATCAACATCTAGCTTTTAGCCAATACAAGCTTAATTGGTAAGACTTAGTTATATTCCTGTAAAAGGCAATACTCATTTATGAAGCCTTACAACATGTTTTTGGAATCAGTAATAATTCACATTATCCTTGAGACCGAACAACAAGGCACAGTGTCTGTAACTCACCCATTTGTCCTTCATTAACCCAAGGCATAGTTACAGGAACCCACACCACTATCACATTTTACCAATAATCCTTAAAGTTTTCTATTCCACTATTTTTCATCCAAATATAGAGCTCCTCAGAAAAGAGAGAGGAGACAGCATTCCAAAAAATCTTCAACACATGGCTGAAGTGAGAGACTTAGTTTGGAACTATCTGCCTTGATGCTCTCTGATGGTTCAAAGTTGTCAGAGTTTTAGAAAGGCAATAAGTTCTTGCACTTAAATAAGAGGTACTCACATTTATGTTATCCTGAAGAAGAGAAAAAAAGAAAAAAAAGCAGTGCTGGCACTATGGTAGATGATTTATATAGTAACTTATTATAGGTATATATGAAATCTCCAAATCTTAAAACAGCTGACAACTTAGGTTAATTTTATCTTTGGATTCATATCTAGTAGAAAACCTGCAGCTGTATCAGTCAGTTTAAAACAAACCTCCTGAAGAAGTGATCATAATTTTTATTTTTCTGCAGTTCTGGAAATGCACATTGACTGCACAACCCCACTATTACTGCAAAGCTTTAATCTCATTCTTATATTCTGGTTATTCTCCAATGCTAAACATGCCTCTAGCAAAGCAGAGCTCAGCTTATTAGCACAGATTTTTAATCATTTCTCCCTCCCTTTTCTCCCTTATTTTATTTTTTTTTATGCTATCCCTTTTCAAGTGCTTTCTTTTTCTTGTTTTGTCTAGCCATTAAATTTAAGATGATCCAGTACATAAAAACCTGAATTATATCTATTGGCAATAAATACCTTTAACTTAAAGATTTATTTCTTTACTAGCTATGTGTTCTTCCCCAGTCACACTCCAAGGTCTATTGTAGTACATCTGGCTAAACAATCTTGGTTTATTTTTCTGTAAAAATATGGATTCCTGCTGACAGCAAAATTTTATTGCAGAGGTATTGGAAAGTAATATCTGTTCACTCTAACAAGCTCTCCTGAATCCATGCTATCAACCAGAAACCTGTTGTGGGCCATTTGTTTTTGTCTTTTTTTCCCCTCTCTCTCTCTCTCTCTCCCCTTTAAACAAGTGTAATTGGAGCTGGAGCAAAAAGGCATCCTTGAAGGACAGATCTGGAATGGTCATCCCTCAAAAGTGTTAGGCAGTGCTCAGATGCCATCAGTCAGTGCCCCTCAATTCCCTCTTAGATGAAAGGGCTGCCTGTCTCGCATTCCAAATGCATTTTGACAGCCAGGTTTTCTTTCAGGTCTCTGAAAATAGAATATTTCCTGACCCAATACACCTGCTCCCATTAGCAAAAAAACCCACCCAAAACAACACATGTGAACAAGGAATTTTTCTTCACTTAGATAACTCATCTTCAGCCCTGAAAATAGGGCTTCATCTTTTGAACAGGGCTGCATACAACTCTCTTGAAGCAAGCACCCACTTTCAGAAATTCACTGGTCCAAATTCTTACTTTTCCACATTGGCTTTTATGAGAGAGTGATTCATATTCCTTACTGAGCATAAATGAAATGGAAGAACACAAATTTAGCTGATCTGAACTGACACTACAGTTAGAGTTGGAAAGCCAGGGACATTCACACACTGACTAATATAATTGTGATGGTACTTGAAAGAGCAAAGACAGCAGCAGAGACATCTAATTTAATACACTGCTAGAAAGGAGAATTTTATGCTATAAGCAATTGGTGGGGTTTTTTTTTTTGCCATAGCTGCTTAACTTTCCCTAATATTGACAAGATAAATTTGCACCAAGATTGTTTAAAGGGACAATCTTTACCCTTAATTACAACTTGTATTTGAGTTAGGTTTTTTTCCAACAACAGATAAAGGTAGAAAAAGTTACTTTCAGAAAAACAAGACCATAACATTTTCCTCTTTACAACTTCTGATTTCTATTAACATAAGGAAGAGAGAAACTGTTGTCATCGACAAGGCTGGAAAGCAGACAAAATTTAAAAATGTGCAAACTTTTCCAGTGTGAAGGCTACACTCATTGCTTTGAAGCATTCCAAGCTCTCTTTTCTCTGTTCTCCATTTTTAGGTTACTCATATTAATTTTTTTCATATGAGCAGTTTTCCACTTGAGGTAGTGATAGCATCCATATTTCTGCTGAAAAAGAAGATGCCTGGGAGCATGTAAAGGGTGGTCAGGGAGAAATCTGAGAAGGTTCAAATAATTTTTTTGACTTTTAAATTTTTCTCACTGGTACTATTTGAAGTCTGCAAGACAAATCAGATTCTCTGTATTACTATTCCTCCTAGAACTCCTCTGCCCCATTGGCAAGGCTGATAGGAATATCATTACATGTAAACTTCTAGGACTTGGATTTTTCCTGCACTGTTCTTTTTTTGGCACATTGAGACACCTTTATTCCCCTTGTATCTTTTAAATATATCAGATTACTATAATAAACAATAGCTGACCTTTATAGACATGCTGACACAGGTCCTTTGTTTGGCCACTTACTTCCTAATGACTGTAATAAAATGGGACGACTTAACTGGTTTTTTTAGCTTGTAAGTTTTTCCAAGATGGCCTGAATCTTCATGCACTGTCCCACACCTGCTGTAACTGAACTCATCATTGTCGAGGCCTTCTGGTCACCATCCGAATACAAATCAAACAGCCACAGCTGGCAGAACAAGCTGCAGGTGTTGGGCTTGGGTGCCACAGCCAGAGCAATGATTAGCAGCATGATCAGCAGCACTTCAGCTCACCACTTCTCCTCTTCCTTGATACCATCTCTCTTTGCTTTACATCTCTTCTTAGGCTTCTTACTTGAGTGTTCTCAACACTTTTAATCTTTTACCCAGGAGAGGTTTAGAAACACATATCAGAGGATGTTCCAGCAGTTGGGAGCTTCTCAGATATTTTGGTCAGAGATGATTTATTCAAATTCAAAGAGCTCAGCAATCAGTCTATTCGGCAAATAGTTGCAGCAGTGCCTGAGGATGTGTTATGAAATAATGATTTAAGGCATGTGTACATACTCATACAACACACATGCTCCTCTGTCACAGAGCTAACTTTCTTCCAAGCAGCAAAGCTGTGCCAAGTTTATCACGACAACTCAAGAGTCAGGGAGGAAAATAGGAAGCTGTAAAGAATGAATTGCCATCTGTCAAGTGGCTGTGTACCTTGCCTTAAAAATTATTGTAGCATAACTGATATGCATCTTTGCGCGTCGAGACAGAGAATCTCTTTTTCCTCAGTTACCGATATTGATCAGACAGACTATGAAAGCAAATTTTCAGAGGTTCTTCATATGCATGTATCATTTTGAATGCATGCTCTGCCCTGAGTTTCTTCACAATCACAGGGCTATTCCTTTTATGTATACGGTCTGTATAGCAAGGATAAGAATTAACTATGAAGCACATCCTATTTATCAATTTTTCTGTCAGGAAAGATGACGAATCCAATGCAACACCGATGAATTTCTCAAAGCTCGCAGAAACATCAGTCCTATACAGTCCACGACCTGGAGTAAAGTGGGAAAACAATAAAATATGAACAGAAATCCTCTTTGAAGTTGCCCTGTAAACTGTTAGTTCTGAAAGACTTTCAGTTTAATTCCTATCTGTTCTTGTATGGGCAACTGCCCTCTATATGGGAAGTTTTGTCACCAGGTTCTGTTGGGACTATTTCAAGTGCAGTGTTTATGCACTGAATTGCAGTAGTGTTTCAGTCAGGAAAACGTTTATGAGCACATTTGAAATAAAAGTGAAAGCAAGATAAATTTTTGATCTCAGGAATAATCAGTATGCCAAGAAAAAATGGCTCTGTTCATATCTGAAACTACAAGGAATTTCACCAACTATTAACATGAAAAGTTACATGTATTTCAAATTCAAGTTATTTTATCAGAAAATATGATAAAGGCAAAGTGATTCACATATCACCCTGACTTGTGTGTCATGATCATTCTTTATGCCTGGAAAAACAAACCATCTCCATTTCAGATGTCTAAAAACTCGAGAGCGATGTCACCTAACATCCTCATCCCCATCCCCACTTATGCAATTTTGCTTAGAAATCTCATAATGAGCTTCTAATTTGCATCAGCCTGAAAAAACTAAAATGCCAAAGATCTGGTTTAATGGACATTTGAGCCTGGGCAAACCTGGAGGGCAAGTACGCAAGTGTCAAAATGATCCAAACCCAGGATACCTCTTGCAGGTTGGCCAACAGGGATGACACCTTTGGCCCTTTTCTCTTGTGCTGCTTTGCTCTCTAACCAAAGCGAGCAGAACACCAAACTGCCACCTTGGGCAGATTCAGAATGCTGGTGGATAAAGTAGCCCTAAATTCAAGGAATCTACCTCTAACCCAGCATCTACTTATCAATAAAAATAACCTACATTTTAAAGTTGAAACTATCTCATTAGACAAGCCTAGAATGGATCTGACCTGCCATAATACACTTTGAGCAGCCACTCACTAACACAGAAAGTATTTAAGGCACTGGGATCATAGATCTTATCAATTGGTCTCGGTCTACCTGTAAGACAAAGGGAAATTTCCTAAACATCCCTGCAAATACAGCTTCAAAATCAAGCTGATAAATCTGTCCTGCATGAATACTAGCTCATACAACCAGGACTGCGAAAAATGAATTATTTTAAGCTGAATCCTAAGTGTTGTTGACTAAATACGAACACCTAAAGGGACTGTAAAAAGTAGTAATTTAATTTTAAGTCACTCAAGAGATGCTGAGTATCAGATACCAAAAATAAAATTGCCTGACATTTTCTTGCTGATGCTGTACATATTCCAGATTATGACAAAAAAACCCGCCTCACCCTTATCTAGCAGATTTATTAAATCGAACATCGATCTCTGCTCAGGAACTTGAGGGCTTACCTTCATCCTCAGTAAATCTAGGAAAATATTTGCATCTTTGTGTGTTTTAGCACAGGCAGAGAATTCCATTGCCCCCAACCTGCAAATGTGCCAGTGAATTAGTTCAAGCCATATGGATAAAAAGTGTTTGTTTTTTAAGAGCAGAATGTCTGTGCAGAATGTCTGTACAGAATGCAACAGACTCTGTGACAGCAGAAGTTTCTTTTTAGGTGAAATGCCAGGTAAAAGGATGCCCTTCAGCCCAGCACACAGCTGGAACAGCACATAGTGCCCATTCCATCCCAAAAGCAGAATCCCTATTGTCCAAAGGTCCAGGCTCTTCTGAAGAGCAGCTCTTCTTATTCCTTCATCATCTCACATATTTCAATACAAGTCTACTTAAAAGACTCAAGGCTTGCAGTCCTAGTGGAGGCTAATTGCCAAAGAGGAGCAGAAAAACACTCAAGTACTTTCAAAAATACCAAGAAGTGCTTCATGAGGAAAAATGCACATGAAAAATAATTTGCAACCTGTCTGCTCTCAGCATCCTTCTAACTTTTCTCTTTAATCTGATAGCAACAATAGACTGACTCCAAAAAACTAAAAAAAAGAAATCTGGTGTTACTTGAATGTCATAGTTGTTTGAAACATCCACTTTTCATAGATAGCAAGGAACGGATATTAATAATTTTATGACATCATTAACACCTTATATTAATTTTGACCTGAGTGACTAAATCAATGCTCTTTAAAATCAGGGTTATGGCTTGGTCTAGTAGCACTGGCAGACACATCCCTCATTTCATGGCAGTGAGTCATCCCCTCTTGCTCAGTGAGGCTGTGTCCATAAAGAGCACTGCAGAGGGGCATTAGGGACACCCAAGATCACTCCAAGCACGGGGTACACACCTGGCTTGCAAAAGCACTGCTGCAGCGTTAGGAAAGTACCACACTTTGCTGGTCTGATATTCTGTTTCCAGGTCTAAAATCAGGGTACTGGACACTGCGGCAGGGATCTGGTGCGGTTTGCTGGGCTCTACACTAAGGACTCTAAATAGAAAAAATAAATATGTTGTTCAAACCCTCATGAAAAGGCCTTATCTGCAGAGGAAAATTACAACATACTAGAATATGGCTTCAAGAATACCAGGAATTTGGAGAGTTTTAAATGCATCATATCAAGGTTTGCTAAATTTAGCAGTAGTCAGTCACTGTTAATTCAAGGTTTGGTTTTTTCTAAAACTGAGCATAATCTCTTTGAAGAGATTGAATTTTTTTTTTTTTTTTCCAAAAGAAAGGCGCTTACAAGCAACAAGTAATGGCTAATCCAAAATATGTTCCTAGCAAAAATAAATTAGGATTTGTGCTACTATCAGTCACTAGGTCAAAGCACACTGTAGTGTTTACCTGGACCTAAAACTAAAATTCCATCATTACTAAGATTTGTATTTTGTTATTTACTACATTATGTAGTGCCTGTAAAAGCTTTTTTTCTCCTTTCTGCTGCAAATTTGCTCCGTGCAGCCACATCCAATACTGCTTTCATTTCTTGACCCCAATGGATGCTCCAGCACGATGTGATTTTCTGCTAAAGGGCCAGGATTGGGCAGGTCACGCACACTCTGCCAGCTCCTGCAGCTCCCCCATGAACACAGGAGGAGAAGCCTGTGCAAAGGCAGGTAATTACAAAGCTAGATAAAGCTCTGTGTGGGGCTGTACACTCCTGGGATTGTCCATTCCTTACCATCCACAAGGCACAGAAGCGGGCAAAAAGAATGATTCCAAGTAAGAAAGAGTTACCAAGCCAATAAACAAAAAAAATCCTTTGAAGTTTTAGGCCCATTTAGTCATTCTACTTGTAAGACCCTCTGTAGATATACCACCTATACTGTCAGCTTTAGGGGTATTTCATGTCCAGCCTTCCAGAGTATGACAGCGTGCAGTGATTTATATGTAGATTCCATAGCAGTGAAAATCGGGACAAAAGCTGCTATTCAGACTTCCAGTGGAAGCCAGACAAATGTAATTATAAATGGAATTAAGAAGAGTTATCCCCTTCTACCCAACTATTCTAGGATTTTTTTTGGAGTAAAAATGGTAAGGAAGATAACAAGCATGCTGAGAATCTGTGTTAGGCATTTCTACACATCTTCTACTCTGCACTCTATTTTTTTTTAAAAGATTTTCTTTCAATACTGCCTGTCTGAAAGAACAATTTTTTTCTAGCTTTCTTTTAAAAAACAACAGTGTATAGTTAGATCCTAAAGGGTTAGAAAAGTCAAACCAGAAATTACAGAAAAATGAAATTATTTACTATAATTTAGTAATTAGGTGGCTGAGGTTTCTCCTTGTTGCCACATCGCGCACATATGATGATCCCAAATGAACAGCCTATATTTTCAAACCTCACACAAAGGGAGTTTCCAGCGGGTTACAAAAAGATTGGGAAAAATCACTTTTCAAGTCAGTTCACTTTATTTTTAAAAGCTCACCAAGGTCACAAGCCCAAGGAAATCTTAATTAAAGTCGATGGAAGATGCAGAAGCGAGGCAGAAAGAATAAGATGGCAAGAAAAATCATTTTTTAAAACATATTAGATTATGTGAAGCCACAGAGGCTTGACACCATCGATTTCAGAAATGGGTTAAAGATAAGGAACCAAGTATTGTAGGAATTACAATGAGGCAAAGCGGGCTGGGAACATCTGCTACACACATCCACTTTCTAATTCCAAGGGATACAAGGAAGGCTAAGACTTAAGGGTGTCTAAACCCAGTAGGCTTTCATTAGGAGCCAAATACTTAACTCACAGGTCTCCAACGAGGAGAAAAAAGCCCAGACCAGTGGTGTTGCTGGGCAAATATTTTAGTCTTTCCTCTCGTTAATTGCTAGTAAAACCCATAATATTTTGCCCCGCTTTCTGACGGTTTATGTACAAACACAGAGGTGTCTGGGACGTGCCACTGAACTTAATTGGTATGGGGCATTTCTAGAATTAAGATGGGGAAGGGTCCTCATCCAAGAAACACCCCCAAAATCTCCCAGGAAGTTTTCAGATGAAAGATGGATAAGATTATTCCCTTGCTTTTTAAACAGAAAACAACTGATTGCTCTTTTTGGCAAACCATTTGAAAATACAGTTCAGTGTTTTATAATGCAGAGCTAGAGACTCTTGGGGAAGCAGAAAAGCTGTCTGATTCTAATGTATCAAAAGCTTTTTAGCTTGAGGCAGTGCTGGCTAAGGGAACATTAGATTTGTGTTCAATTTTACTAGCCCCTCTGTTGTTTTCCAGATGTGTTTATTGATTATTAGTTCCAAACAGTAATACTTATTCTGAATAAAATATAAGTAGTTAAGAATCACACAAACACCTAATTATTAAATAAAAAGTAATAAGTTAAAGGGCTCTAAGTATACCGACGTCTACTACCTTTTCTTAGCATGTTGCTTCCCTTCTGGAGAAGGTGACACTTGCTCAATAGTCAGATGAAAAAGAGAATGAACAAATTACATCCAGCTCTAAATTCTGGATGATGAAGTTACCTGATTACTCTTAGAATTACCTATCTGATTTCTAGCCGAGGAAAGAATTTAACCAAATACCAATACTGGAATAGGTTCAATACTACTACATTTATGAAACCCATTTTCATTGTTAGTTTGACCACACTCCTCTTGTTCACCACCAAAGTATTGCCATTGCTGCTGAAGGAAACTATTACCTCTCTGGTAGCACGTGAACTAGACATCTGCAGCTGCCACTTGCCTGTACATAGACTATGCAGAGCAAATAAATAAAATAATTGCTCACAAAGATACTTTTATTTTTCTCAATGTGACTGCAGTCTGTAATTACTTGGAGATCTTATGTCAGCAGCACTTAGCCTATGACATGCTTGAAAATTGTGTTTAGAGAATTAATATTGCTGTTTGCAGTAGGTCACCTTGGGATATATTTCAGCTCTTCCTTTTCTTGACAATAGACTTCATTATATTTAAGTACATTCCTGGAAGAGACAGACTGAAGCAAAGGCAATTAAGGGAAGCTAGGTTAACAAATTAAAAAGTTAAGGAATCTGTTTTTTTCTTTTGAAAAACTATTTTTTTTTTCTGAGCAACTCTAAGTATCTCTGGCCAGATGATTTGGATTAGGCTAAGAAAGTTAGCTAAAATCCATAATGGTCAGACTTGCTCTCACTGCAAGGATATGTGGCTGTGTCACCTGGAATTCAGCTTGCCTCAAAGGTTTCTGGTTCAGCTGACATGGGGCTGTGGTGGAGGCATCACAAGAATAATATCTCCTTGCTGAAGCTTTGGAAGACTGCATTTCAGTGCAGATTTGCTTGGTTCAGAGAAGGATTTCTTTCTTGATATACCTTCCTTATTCGTTGGCAGATATAACCTGCACAGAAGTGACAGAAAACAGCAAGGGCAGGGGGATGTGCAGGAAGAGGGAGGGAATTTCTTAAAACAGCTCCCCCCAGATCTTGTTTAGATATTCAGGAACAAGAGTCAAATTTTTATCAGCAGCATGTATTTCTCAGCCCATCAAGGTAGTTCTGATTGGGAAGAAGTGTGTAATGGATGGGAAAAAAATGTGTAACAATAGATAGAAAGAAGGAGAAAACCCCAATGAAGATAGATCGACAATCACCCTATGCTGAAGAAGAATTTTTATGTCGGGACTGTTAAAGATCTGTTTGAGACAGAGTTTTCTATATTTATTCTATATTCTATAAAATAAAATATTACAGAAGTCTCATTATTGGAGATACTGAATTGCTCTGTGGAGTACTGAATTTGTACATGGAGATAGGTAATGGTAGCTACTGGGACAGCAAGGAACTGGGTCATTCAGAATCATGGAATCATTTGTGTTGGAAAAGACCTCTAAGACCATGGAGTCAAACAATTAATTCATGACTGCCACATTCACTACCATGACTCTAAATGTCACTCCTACCTCCAGGAATGTTGATTCCATCATTTCCCTGGGCAGCCTGTTCCAATGTCTGGCCACCTTTTCAGTGAAGAAATTTTTTCTAATATCATGATCCATTTTTACTTGGATTGCTACCTAGGGAAGAGAGAGGGAGCTAGGGAAGAGAGAGAAAAGAGCCTTCTGACAAATTGAATTGGAAACCCAGAAATCTATTACTTTCACTTTTACCTGAAATGGATTTGGTACAGTACGAAACTGATTTCAGCTTAAAACCTAAAAGTCTATTTCTCAAACTTTTGCACAAATAAGATTTCACTCACGTGAATACAAATATTTGTGAAGAGACGAACATAAAAGTCAATAAAACATGGCCAGCTGTTTCCCTTTCAAAATAATTCCAGATATTTGTGGTTTACTTTTTCTATTTTTTTGCCCAGCTTTAAGCTGAACCTATAGCCTGACTTCCACAGCCTTTAGAGGAAAACAAAAAGATTTCTCTTCCAGGTAGGCTACAGCAATGCTCTGTCTACTTCACAGAAAGAAAAGGTTTTACCATTTAGTTTGTTGATCTCTATAATCCCTTAGTAGACTCCAAATATTGCACCTTCATTAAAAGACATAACATTCTAAAAGCCACAACCTTCCAAAAACCACCTTAATTTTGCCTCTGAATATTCAGCTGGCAGAGTGAACAGAAAGCTTTGGCTTTTTATATTTTTCATGGGACACTACTTAAAATCTCCTGTGTCAGGCTTAGGTAGTTCTCACTGTACTCCTTAATGTGAAAATTTGCCACTGGGCACTGTCTTTACAACTGTAGCTCTTAACGGTGGTGATGAAGTGAGAGAGAAAAGCCACTTCTACTTCGTCTTTAGTTTTCACAGGATAATGCATACAGTGCAATCTTAGTGAAAACCAGAGATGCAAAGAGTGGTTTGATCCTGAAAATCATTTCAGTGCTGGAAATGGACGTTTTTTGGAATAATGCCCTGTGAACTGCAACATTCAGAAAGTCAAGAAACCGTCCTATTAAATCTAAAAGGTTGGTTTGGCTGGAATACAATAGATACTAAAAGTACAAAAGTCAGATTGACTTACTTGAGACATTTATCTGCTAGAACGATAGCCCACCTTTCACTCTGCTCTGCTGAGCTACCACACTCCTAATCAAATCTTTATGGACATGGAGGTATATGAGTGACACAAGGCAAGTGTCAAGTGTCAATCCAGGAAACCTAAGGCACATGGAAGAGTTATTATCACTTATTTTTCCCCATTTGGGAAAAAAAGGGGCATATAGTATTTAAATACTTGACAGGAATATTCTTTTCTTTCCAGGACTGACTTTTATGCTGTGTCACCCAATCCCTTCCCTGGTATGAAGTTTCCTGCTCTGTTATCCACAATGATTTATGGGGCAAAAGGCAGAATGTGATCCAAATTTTACCATAATCCAAGATATACTTCCAAAAAGAGAGGAAAGGAGTTTCTGCGAAATGAGTTACCTATTTTTGAGCATTTGCACAGGACTGAGCCCATTAGCAGAAACCCCATCAAGAATGCTGTTTCACTGCATCCTGATGACTGATTCTAAAGCTCTCCTCTCCCTAGCCTTCCTGTTTCTGCAAAAAAGAAATCTTGCACTAGGGACAAGAGCCACATAACAGCTGAGCAGGTGACAGAAAGCTCAGGCTGCACTGGGAGTGCACTCAAAGGTCATATTAAACAAAAATTATTTGGTTTGGTCATCTCCTCTCTCACATTACCAAGTCATGTAATTCCTTCTCCTTGGCCACCATCTCTCAGAGTTAATAGTTGCAGAGTCAGGTATTGCCCTTACTTGCAGTCAGCACAGAATGCTGTCATCTGATTTCACAGATATTGGAGGTGCCACTCGGCCATCTCCATCCTTGTTTTCCTTCAGGCTCAGATTGAAAATGAGAATGAAACTGAAAGAGGAAATTAGCCCCTCGGTCACAAGCATGAACATGTGAATGGGATCAGTGCAAAAGGCTTATTTCTGCTCTTCCTTAAAAACAGAAAGAAAAGTAGTGTCAGATTCCTAAAGCTTGTTCTCAATTTTAATGAGCACGAGGGAATAACACTGAAAGGACTTGTATGTTTCAAGCTGCAATACATCAGGCTGTCAAAAACACTGGAATGCCACATACTCTAATCTCTTTTCATTGCACAGTCAGTACAAATATCTTGTTGCAGCAAATTGGGGAAAAAAGTATTAAGACTAAATTAGTGTTTAAAAGCTATGAAATCTGCATTGTAGGTTTTCCCATTTCCTAAAAAGAGAAATATTATGAAAGTATTAAATAAGGATGTGAATTTTTAAGAAGCCTATATCTCCTTCCCACGGTGTTGCAAATACTTCTGGGGCACAGTCATGGCACAATCTGTAATAGTGTCGGCGACAAGGAAAAAAATTAAAACCGGATGAGACCTGTAATTTTAGAACCAATACATAACAGCAAACAAATCTGATGAAAAATGCCATGAATAGTAATTGCTTGTTTGCAGAAGATATGAAGGTCAGGAAAAACACTGGGTGAAATTTAAAAGATGGGAATACGTACTGGCAGAAAATAAAAAAATTCAATTCATGCAGATACCTTTCTCAGTCAGCATAAGATTTTCTTTGCATCTTTAAAATGCTAAGTGTGGTCTACACTAAAAGTAATTAATAGTAAATAATTTGAAAAACCTTTTCTCTTTTCAGGTCCCTGCTGTTTATGACACTTCAAAACTGCCGGAATGAATTCATCTACCTCTACCTGCTCACAGAAGTTCAAGAGCCACATGCAGTGCTTGGATATTCCATCACCAAGATTCCTATACCACATCAGAGGTACAAACCTAAAGGGACACTGACAAACACAGAAATAAATGAGTAAGACCCTATTTGGTCTTGTCATTATTATTAAGAAGAGGAAAGTAAGAAGAAAGTATTAGAAAAGCAGGCTACGACATATTCGAAACTTTTCCTAAAATTAGTCAATTGCAAAAAAATAAATAAGCTGTCTTCTGTCAATGATGGAACATTATTTTGGAAACTGTGAGGTGTGGTTATCTGTCTGAAGTCCTAAGTATACTTAAGTTCACAGTTTCACAGTTTGGCTCTTAGGGACTGTTGCAATATGTAAAAATTAGTACAGTCTGAAATGGTAGTTCACTCATAATATTTAATTACACAAAGGTAATAGAAAAATAGAAAAATTCAGTTGTCCAGAGTTTATATCTCAGATAACTTCTGGATTTTATTTTCATTTTGCTCCTGAAGGACTTTGTAGTGAGCAATGGATGCTGATCTGCTAATGATTCTCTGTGGCTGGAGTCTGATGCAGCTCTGGAATAGATGAAGCCTCTGCTGTGGTACAGTTAATGCCTCTAAACATATCAGTCTTCACTGCTGCTTTGCTTTAGAGTCTGGTTCTACTTTTAGTCAGTCCAGTGGACTGCCACAGAATCCACATTAACTGATTCTATTGTAAAAACTCACCTTTTGATAGTGCCTTTTGAGCTGCAAGATGGATGAAGGTTTTAGGATTATCTTTTTATCTTGATTCCACTTGCTGTTTCCCAACTAGATGGGCAAGTTTATGTAGATAAGTTATGCACAGAGAGGCACTTCTGTACTGTGGTAATGGAAGCCATAAAAGACTTAAACCCATTTGCTTCTGTAATTAAATCATCCATCTCAGGAGAATCAAGGAAAAGCTGCAAATGGAGACTTTTCAAATTAAGAAAAATTAGGCGGTAAATAAATGTTTAAAACCCACCCAGGTTAAATGAGTTTTCCTTTAACAGACTGAATTTCTTGCTCTTAAAAAGAAAACCAACAAAGCAACAAACTGAAAGCTGAAGTTACTCCCTTAGTAATGGTCTATTCTGTCCGACTTAGAATATGCAGTTCAGACATTTAAGAACTGATTTGAATGGATTCTTTAAATTATTATTGATCAGTCGTCTTTCACCTTATGAAAGCCCACCAAGAGATGAATGATAATTAGCCATTTCATCATTATAGTGGTTGGTGCATAACTCATGAGTAGAAAATTTAGCAAGTCTTTGTTTTTGTTCCTGTCCTTTTGAAGAAGTCTAAAAGGGCTCTTGTTAATTCACTCTGGTACCTTCAGGTACTCGGAAATGTATTTTCTATTTAGATAAGGCTTCTTTTTTTTTTATATACATGTGCAATCACACCACCGTGCAGATTTGGGAAGATCTTTGATTATATTGGTGAGCCCTGCACAAGGGGCTGCTTCCAGCATCAGTGTTTAATCGATTTTATAGACACAAACAACGAAGCCCTTGAAAACCAAATTCATACTGAAGTGGCTGAGCCTTTTCTGTTCATCCCTCTAACTCCAGCATTCAATCCCAACTAAGAAAGATCACATTCTTCACAAAGTATTTTTTTCCCCACACTTTTTTTTGGTGATTAGCTATAGAATGCAGTAAAGTGCCTGATGTACCACATTAAGAAGGATGCTAAGCGGTTTACAAATCTCTGTAATTAATGACTATTTTTATCACAGAGAATATAGACGACTTTCTTATATCTATCTGAAACTCAATATAAGCCTCTATAAGCCTCCAGGCTGCATAATTGGTGCAATAGAGCTGAAAATGAGATGGAGGATATAATACAGCTCAAGTAATCCTGCCTTCAGCTGAAATGGAACAGTGGAGGCTCTGAGCATCCAGAATGCTGTTTCCACTAAGATTTAAAGCCAGCCAGCTGTCGGCTGCTGCAGTGAAAATTGTGGTGTTATTTACTTTCTTTAGTATACTCCAAATATTTAAAGTGACACAACCATATTTATGGGCATTTTTTTATCTTTAGCAACTTAAGCAATGCATGAGATGACATTTTTTCTTGTTAGGGGCCAAATGGGTGCATATTCTTCATAAAAGTTTCAATTCAAGCACTCTGGGAATTACCTCAGGTCACAACATCCTGGAAACGATGCAATTGGTTTTACCTTCTCTATGCAGGAGCTGTGAGAAATAAAATCTTTTTAAAATCATAATGGGTTTATAAAGGGCTCAGAGAACAGGAGGAAACATTGAAAAGGTTTATACAGTGGTGACATTTTAAGATTGAAAGAGAGTGCTTGTTATATAGAGACCTGATGAAATATGTCAGGTTGGGATTTACTGTTTAGCACATTTACCTCAGATGTAAAACTGAAAAAAAGTTTAAAAAGTAAAATGAAAACCACATCTATCTCACTTTTTCTTTTATTTACAGATTGCATTGCAGAGAAGATTTGGATGAATCGATGAAAATAATGACAAAATCTTTACTATGCTTTCTTTTAATTTGTTATGTAACTTATTAGTAAATTATAAACACAGTAGTATTGTATCTGCTTTTCCTTTGAGAGCATTGGGAAAATTCCCCAGTGTTCTGGCTGAAATACAGTCAATCAGATTAGTGTTTGGGTTTTATTTTTCTCTCTAGAGAAATCTTGGTTATTTTAAGGTTATAACAGTCTATAACCTAAGGTTTGGAGTAAAGATTATCTCTGTTTTTAATTGTGTGCAAGGAGCCTAGCAGAGTAGAGCCCAGGGGCACTACTGTAAAACAATCATTAAATAACATTAAGCCTGTGGCAAGGGAGAAGGAATCAGTGTAATCATTGCACATCTTTCCCCCCAGATTCACCCTCAGCCTAGAGTCTAGTTCTTGGTCTGCTGGAAAAGCCATCTTTTGATTACGACAGAAAAATCCCATTAATGTTTCTGCCATTGCCACAGTCCTACTGCGTTTGTCCTTGAGACAGATTCATCGCCCCGTTCTGCTTCATCATCTGCATGGCTAAAATGAGAACACCGATTTTCTGTCTCAGGGACACGCCATGGATTTTGGCACTGATGGACTGAAAATGACGTGGAAGCACAGAACATTGTCATTACTGTTTAATAGCTGTGGGTGATTCTCGGGAGCTTCTTGAGCCTCACAAGTCCTGCTCAGAAAGTGCACCCACCTCTCAGAAGGGGAGGCAATCTCTGTGCTTCATCCAAATGGGCTGTGCAAATAATGTCTCCCGCGGGAACCGCTCTCGTGCTGCAAACCATCCTCCACGATCACTCACCCCACTGAACCTCTGTCCCTGGATAAACACCGTGGCACTGTGACCAGAGACTGAGGGGAGGAGAAGCTTGAAGGGCTGGTGGTACTCACTCACCTCCCTGCAAGAGAACACACACATCTCTCAGTGCTTTTAACCCAAACATGGAGGGGTTAATAAAAACTAATTTATCCCAGAGACCCTGAAATTCTGTATTCTGTGATTTTGGCCTAGGCAAAACATTACTTATCTCATTAAGAGATAAGGACTTAGTTTCAAAGCTGCAAAGATGAAGCATCCTGACTTTTGTGGACAGAAAGTGTCTGAATGTGCTTCCTCTCATGACACAGCTTGGACCTCAGAAGGAAATCTATGCCCTGTATTCATCTCTTCTGTGTACTGCATCTTTTATGTATTATTTTACCTCTATGGATTACTCTGCCGAAGAGTTGCTAGGTATTATACAAAGAAACAATCTAGAACGCTATGCTAAAAACTGGTTTATCACACTTACGTTAAGGCAGTGTTATGAAATATGTTTTGGCATTCACTGTGGAGAAATGCTTCTCCTTTCTTATGCTAAATTTTTACAGTTTTAACAGTATCAGATTTGAACTGGTTTCTCCCAAACCAGGGTGAACTAGGAGAGAGGAAATACAGTAAACTGGAGACGTGAACCTTACGTTGTTTTCTTTGGTTCTCAAAGCCTGTTGGCCATATGAGCATTCACTGAAGGAATTTAAGACCATTCATTCTGAGAGGCAACTCTACTATTAAGAGACAGGCTTACAAGCCACAGAATGTTTTGATGATGTTTCTGGAGTTATACATGACCAAAGCAACGATGGTTTGGTTGAATAGAATGAAGTATTGCCACAGAAATCCTTCAATTAAAACGAAAGAGGTGAGGAAGCAGGACTGAACATTCACTCTCTAATAGAAAAAGTAACAGAGCTGTCCTGATGAGGACCATGTTCTCTATTTGTGTCCTGAAATAACTAATCAAAATTTTGATCTTATTATTCTGATCTCCCCTATTTTGTTCTGTAGGTCTTCATATGTTTCAAATTTGCATATGCAAATACACCCCTTATCTTTCTACTGCCATCTCTTTCCCTGGACTTTTCATCAACATTATCTTCCTGGTATCAAACAATCCATTTTCTTGTCTCTTTCTCAATATTTTCCCTTTAATTCCTCACCATCTTGACCTATTTCCAGGAACAGTTTCTCGCATCATCAGAAGTTGAATCCAGCACTGTACACATTAGAATTAAGTTCTGAAAGGCAATCTACAGGGGAAAGAGACACAAAAACCTTTACCTGTCACATTCTCCCTCCCCTGAAACAATACCTCAAGAGGACAATATTGCTGTCTGGATATGTACACACACAGCTACTGCCTTTTAGCATGTCCTACACCTTTAATTGGAGTTCTGGGTGGCACACAGAGAGATTGCCCAAAGTTATATAGACTACTGTTGCAGGAAAAATGTTCTGTTAAAAACACTTTTCAAAGTTTACTTTATAGAATTTAGCCTCGCAGATAAATGGAGAATAGTTCCTAATCCTCAATAATGCAGAATCACATACTAAGCCATCCATTTCTTAATGTTAGAGGAACATTAATGTTGGAAATTGTGATGCCTGCCCACAAGGTAACATGTACCTGCAAATTTTGAAGCAGACTGTATTTGGCACATCAGAGTAGAGCTAGGAAGAAGAAAAAAAAAAAGTTATCCGCAATTGGGAAATAATTATGGGAGGATAGTTACGATACATTATATAATATACCAATAAAGCCATAGGACTGTTAACTGCTGAGCCTGTGGGTGCATTAGATGCCATAGAAACTGCACAGGAGTGGCAGCCCAGGCAGAGTGTGAATAATCTGGCCAGGTAGGTGTGAGCAGCTGATTCAAGAGATTCAAAAGATGGGAGGATAATTGAAAAAATGAATTTGTTTTCCAGCAGGATTATCAGGCCCCGATTGGTGCATTCAGTCTCCTGGGACCCCATAAATCTCCTCAGTCGTGCTGAAGGACAACGAGCTCTCACACACTCCATGCAGAAGCATTAACAGCTTATCAGCTTGACCTTGATATGTCCAGAGCAGAAAACCTGATCTGTGGGAATGGCATCCTGCATCTACCTAACCTGGCCATCTCCTGCTGCCACATGCACTGTTCTGTGGCAGCAAAGGCAGGGGTCTGACAGCTCTGCTGTTCCTCCCCTGGGAACCAGTGGTGCCACTGACAGCAGGGACAGCACAGAACCTGGCAGGGAGCTAACAAGCACTGCCAAGGAAGTAGGGAACCTTTACTTCAGTGAGACTGCAGCCCCACAGGCCAAAGGCTGGAGTTGTTTCTGCTGTTTCCTATGTAAGTTATTTACCTATTTTTGCAACCCTAGCACCACATTTATGTGTATATATTTAAATAAAAGGATGTGATGCTCCTGTGTGGGTGCATCTGCACAGGAGACTGGATGTGAGCATGGTCAGGGACAGAAGAGCTGGGGCCAGCAGGAACAGCCATTAAAACTCAGGTCCTGCTATTAAGGAAAATTCCCCGTGTGACCATTCACAAGACTTTCTGGCAGCCACACTCCCAATGTCACAGACTGTCACTGCTGGGACCAAGGCCCCCTCACAGAGGTGGCTCCAGTGACCCAGTGGGTCCTGCTGGACTCCCTGCACATCCCACTCACAGTCAGACCAGGTTTCCTCACCAGCTCCATCCAGGTTTCCCAAAGCAGAGCTTCGGATGTCTCATTCCATAAAGCCATTTATCCACAGCGCAGTAACACAGAAACAGCCTGAGCTGGTGCCTCCACGGAGCAACCCTGAACAAAGGAGCCCCTGGGCTTTCATCTGCTCACAGTCCAAGGGTGCCAGAGTCTCGCTCTTCCTGCCTCTCAGTGTTCCTCACCCGGCTGTGCCACAGGTCCCTGTGCCCTTTGTTGTGCAAAGGGTGGCAGTTCATGGCCTCTTGTCTCGAGTTCCCACCCAGAGGTGAAGCTGCAGCTCCATCTGCAGCTGCACCCCGAGCTCCCTGCACCGAATGTGCTCCTCAACACTGCCATCGTATTGCCACGGCAATATCACCCCTGGGCCATCCCTACAGACCACTCCATTGCTCTGGAAGGATATCCCAGACATTCAGGCTCAGCTCTGACCCTGCCCAGCACATCATAAAGCAACGGGGCCCTGCTCTTATCCTCAGCAATTCAGGCATCGAGGTGCTACCTTGATTTTTGTGGTTTTGCTCAACAGGAGCATTTCTGTGTAGCCTGAACTGGACACAGCCACCTCTACTTTAAAATCTGGGGTTTTGGACAGAAGGAGACAGAGCTTTGATCAGGGAGAGGGATGAACTGGGAAACAGGTAATGAGTGATCCTCTCATGACAGAAGAGCGCTGAACTCCGCTTTCCTCTCCCAGCAGGTGCCACGAGGAATCTGGTGACACTCAGCGTGGCTGCTGAGCAGCAGGCCTAGATAAAGTCTGCACGCTGACAGGAAAAAGGTAAGCTGAAAAAGTAAACAACCAGTATTTATTTGTGTAATTAAAGGAGACTAAAACATGATAGAAATATCTAATCACCACAAGAAATCCTGTAACCAATTTCCAACATGATTAAACTCGCATTGTTGCAAAATAAAGCAATCTAATCAACAGCCTGTGTTCTAATTACGTCTACCTGATCTCAAAATATTTCTGAGCTTGTTTATATCCCCAAGCTGTTTTATCTTGACATACTGTAAAATAATTTCTAAAATGAATCAGGTAATGTGTTTTTCTTTCTGCGGCAGGTAGAGCAATGTGAGCACAGGGAGGTTCAGAGACCACTGCCATGAAGTGATGATTGAAAATCTCAGTCAAGTGGGGGGAGCAATGGAGAGAGAAATGAGAGTTCTCAAGGGGAAGAAATAGGCCAACTCCTGGAAAAGGAAGGAAAACACACTGTATACAAGTGAGGATATAACAGACTAGCAGGGGGAGAAGGAACTATACAGTGCAGGAAAAGCAGGTAGGGCAGAGAGATGAAGGCAGGGCAATCAGAGGCACCCAGAAGTAGGATGGAGGTAGCGGAGAGAATTCAAGACTCCCTTAAATTACCATTAATTAAGTTCCAAAAGTTCACATTTCTATCTCTTTCTCACGTTGTGCTGTTTTATTCATTTAAGCATTTCCTCAAACCTGATCTTTGCTCTTGCAGCCATAGGAGTTCAAACAGTTGATGATGGATGGTCAAGGAGGAGATGAGTGGATGAGAGGTGATGTATGCACACAGCTGAACAGTTAATATTGCAAGACACATATTAAGTTACCTCCAAAAGACAGGGAAGGACAGGGAGTGTGGGGAGTGGAAAAACTGTGTCTTCCTGTTTTTCTGTACAGCAAAGTGCATTACAAGCTTTACATTGTAATCTTGGCTTCTGGATGCTACAGCAACATGCAAATAAACAAACATGGCATGGCAGTGGGCAAAGTCAATGTGCTTCAAATTAGAAAGACTAGAAATTGCAGGCTTAATACTTTTACCAATGGACTAAGCACACAAATGATGAAGGGGGAAAAAGAAATGCGGACTTTCAAGGTTTTATTTTCTATTATAAATTCTTACACAACCCGAACTACTTAAAAAACTACTTTCCCCACACACATACATATTTTACTTCCAATGTTATGATTTGAATCAAGTTTGCCTCCTGGAGCGCTGAAAATCAAAAGGACTTGCAGCACACAGGCAGAGTCCCAATTAGAGAGACTCCAGACAGAACATTGCACAGTGCTGCCCCTCATTTCTCAGACAACAGGAACTTACCTCAGGTAAGAAAAAGGTAAGTTACTTTCAATCAATGTGACAACAGCAAGACCATTTGGACAGGTGAAAAGACAGAGGAGGTAACTTTCAACTGAAAAATAAGCAATATTCAGCATTTACAGTGGAGGCAAACATTACCACATTTTTTTAACATTCATGAAGATTTCAGATCTTTGGTGTGAAATACTAGCTCCCCTCATTTCTTATTTCTTTGTGCAACCAGAAAAATACAATAATTCAGAAGAATAATGCAGAAGACACAATAATTCATTGTTTAACATCCAAGGAATAAAATTCACTGCATGACAGCTTTTTACTCCTTATCTATTTCATTTTAGATCCCTGAGATTTAATGCTTTTCCCATTGTTAGCCACTATTAATGACAAAAACTCTCTTTTATTGAGATCAGTATCTGAGAGAGTGGTCTCTCCTCACTGAGAAACAGCAGGGTTCTGAAATTTTGGCAGGCTTCCTCTGAAGCACATCTAGAGGCCCTTCAGTTGAAATAGGTATTCAAAGAGGCAGCAGCTGGAAAACTGAAGAGAGGAAAAACAATGTTATTTTGACAATGACCTCCATTTCTAAATTAAAAAAAGAAAAGAGGAAGAAATAGAAACCAAACAACTGCTCTATGACCTGTTACCAGGAAATGTCATGGATGCAGCCTCAGAGCTAGAGGAGAGGAAAAGCTCGGCCCAGATTTTCACATTTACTTTGTACAAGACAGGACCACACAGCAAGGTTTAAAGAACTTTTTGCATGGACTAATTGGCTCTATTTAGAACCCACTGTGACACGTATGTGTCTCACCGGAGATTTTTCGCAGGGTCTAAGGGGCCTTGGGTGCCTGATCCAAGGGCAAAGCCAGGAAGAGCCTGGAGAACTATTTGTTATGGGAGAATGCCAGCAGATCAGGCTAAGATATTCCACTCAACAAGTAAGAGGCAGAAGGAAAATGAGAGCAAAACAAGAAATGGAACAAAAAAAAAAAATTGCTTGGGTTAACAGATAAACAAGCCACAGTTTTAGAAGAAGGCTAGCAATTCCCAGGAGTCCTTACAAAAGATGCAGCACAGGTTTGGTTTTCATTCAAGTATACCAGCGCCTATATTACAATACAGAGACATTCAGACCACCTTTGTACTAGGACAGGCCTGATTATAGGCAGAAACCTAATGCTGGCTGCACAGAGCTCAGCATCTAATAACTTATCTTTTTTTCCTCACCTCTTCTGCTCTGGCTGCAGTGTTTATATTACTGGAAGTGCTCAAATCTCATTTGTTTGTGTACATCCCCTCAAAAAAGGTCTCTGAGCTTCTGAGGCTTTGCTGTTTCTCCGAACACAGAGAGACAGAGAAATAGGACAATTATAAACTTCCAATTATGCAAAAAATTGGTGTAGTTGCTGATGATTTATATGTTGTTTGATCTTTTATAGGTCATCTTAAAAGTTAACATTTAAATTATTTGAGAAATTCTGACCTTAAATTGGCTGTTTCAATAACGTTATTGCTGCTGACTCCCTCGAGTGCTGGTGCTCTAAGTTTCCTGATTTTAATTATTAATCCACCACCGCATGTTGTGTTTCTCTGTAGCAGCAGAAAGGTTAATATTCATAGCCAGTTTTTAGGTTATTTTTAAAGGTAGGTGAGGAACAGTGCAGGGGAAGATGGAGGAGGGAATCAAGTTTTAATTACTTGTTAATATTGCTATCTAGGTTGTGGAGCTGATTGCAGCTCTGCTCCTTCCTGGGCTCTTTATGTGCACATCCACAAGCACAATTCCACCCAAGGCTGAACATCACTCCCTGTCTCTCCAAAATTACCTCTGTGCTAGCTGCTTTCAGGAGCCTCTGACCAGCAGCTTTTGTAATACTAACCTGCTGAAGTAATAATTGAAGGGAAATGTTAGAGAATCATCCGTGAAAAAGAAAGCCTGTACACACATGGAATCTCATCTAATCCTATGCTGCATTAAAATACAAGTAAAACAGACTGGCTTCTTTCCTCAGCTGGGAAGGACCAAATCCAACTTCCATTGCTGCGAATGCACAGAGCCTGCTGGAGACTTGAGCTTCTCTCTGCCTTATTCTTTAGTGTCTCAGCCTGATTTTTCTCCTGACAAAAATCTGGACTTAAATAACCAGCACAATTTATTCCCTGCTGCCTGAGTCTCCAGAAAGTGCAAAAGCTTTTTTTTTTCCCCCTCTACAAAGCTGCACTGAGAAATCTTCCTTTATACCAGCAAGGATTTCCATCACAGACTTGACTCTACGTTTATTATCAGAATGCAATATTTGCTCCTTTCTCCATAATGGGTGCACTCAACTGCATCATTTGTAGCGAAGCCAAAGTGAGAAAGAAAAGGGGAAATGAAGAAAATCCTTTCATGACCAATCTTCGTGCCACTTTTTTTTCCTCAGGAAAAGGCAAAACTGGTTCACAATTAGTCATGTCTAAAACTTGAATCAAAGCTCAGATTTGCCCGAGACAGATCTCTCCACCTGTCCCTGCACGACCTCTCTGTATTCACATGGGGAGGTTCCTGCTGGGACTACTTGCTTTCATTCTACCCTAAAAATAAAGTTGAAAATGGACCAAATTGGTACCTTCCTGTCTTTTAAACATAAAAAGGAAATTGACACACACACGCTTTTGTGCCGTTTTAAGTTCTCAGCCCATTCAAAATAAGACCAGAGGCCATTTGCTTCCATTTCTCAGCCTCTCTCCTCCTTTTGCCCTCAGAAATGAACCACCAGGAGCTACAGGGTATAAAGTCAAGTCTTGCCCAGAATACTGAGATGAGAAAACTGCAATTTAAAAGGTAACCCAGCAGATATTTATGGAAGACAGAGTAGGATGCATACTACAGTATTAATTTTCCCCACCTTACCAAGAGGTTCAGGATCATCTTTGCAATAAGAAAGCCCTGGATAACCAACATTACTCGATTCAAATTCAAAACTTAATGTTTACTCGGCACTCCTGCTGTATCTAATCATGCAAAATGCATTCCAAAGCCCATTTCCCCAGGTTCGAGGGGAGTAATATGGCTACAGTCCTGTCACATAAACGAAATGCCCTTTGTTATCTTGACAAGAAACTCACATATTTAACTGATGAACAATTGATGAAAAGAAAAAAAATGGATGTGATTTTTTTAATTATTACTATTATCTTTTAAGATTGTTACAGAATTCCTTCTTCTGAATAAACTTCATGGACATTATTATTGCCACTTCATTTTTTTTCTTTTTTTTTTGTTTTCAAGCAAAAGTTTCTTTGCTTTCAGGATTATAAAGCTTTGTTTCACTGCCTGTTAAGACACAGGCAGCAGTAGAAAGAAAAATTATTCCTCATGTTTTCGGCAGTTTCACTCATCCATATTCACAAGAGGACGTTTACCCATTATTCTCTACTGTAAGGATGATGCAAATATTTATTATGCAGCACCATTTGAAAAGTCTTTTTTATGTTCTACATCAAAAAGATGAAGTGAATGAAAGCTGAAAGTCTTGCTGCATACACAGGAGATAAAAACTCTAACCTGTAAACTGCACTCCGTTTTAAATTGCTTTTTCGAATCAGAAAAATGATGAAACTAACCTCAGCTTATTCCCTGTCACCAGTCAAAACATGCACGCTTGCCCATGGCTTCATGTAGAAAGCTGAGTTTTTGACTAAAATTGCATACAGCTAAGACAAAATACTTACAGAGATACTATAGTGATGCTCTCCCAAACACATTAAAGTGTTCTTTCTGCTCTATCAAAGCCCTCTAGATGGCATTCTTTAGTAAACTTTGGTGATTGCACACATTTTGGCCTCTGCAGTTTACAGTGTTTTCACTAATGTTTTTAAATTAAACTACTGTAATGACTGTCAGTTTAATGAGTTATTAAAAGATATCCATGCTTTTGTAGTGCAAAGTGTAACAAAAATAGAATAAATAACATTTCGTTTATTGCAAAAGTTCCTAGAATAAAATATATTTCTCTGTCTGAAGTGCATTGCAGGCTCTAGAGAAAAGAAAAGCAACAGTATTTTTAAGCAATGAAATGTTTTCTGGAACAGGACACATGCCTGCAAAAATTATAGTAACCCATCTTCCTCCCGAAGTAAGGTCTTTATAAATGAGAACTTCACCAAGTTTGAATGGTTTATCCGGTAGGGATTCTCTGAATGGTTTTACAAGCAAAACAACTTGTAAACAAAAGGAAAACCTGCTGCTAGGACCCCTGCTTAGCCTTACATCAGAATGCTGCATTAATTTGTAGCAGGCCCACAAATGTCAGTCTCATTAGACGAGCAAACACAAATTCCTGTATAACTCAGGCTCTCTGCTACTGCTCCATGAAGCCCAACAACTTTGCAGGAGATCCCAGCAGTGAGGCAATGTGTCTGGAAAAGGGCAAGTCAGAGAATTTGACTGTCACTGCCATCAAATAAGGTGGCAATCTCCAACATCTCTACACACACAACACATACACACACATACGGACTGGGACTCTTCTGTGCCGGTTCAGCACATGACCACTGGACTCAAACACTGGGATTACTGAGTGGGTCATCCCCCTTTTATACAAGGGGTAGGGGCTATCTGGGGACTCCTGACTCTCAGAAAATCAAGGCTGGTACAGGACATGAAGTTATTCCCACAGAGATTTCCTGGCGAGCAGTGCCAGGTCTGCGCTGGTTCCCTGGTGCTGGTGCTGCTTCCCAGCCCTGGTTCGGTGCAGGTGGACTGAGGGCTGCACGCAGCCATGTGCTGGCTGTTCCCAGACCATCCCCACACAACTTGCCTTCCCTTCTCACCTCCACTTAGGGCACCTCCCCAAATCACCTCTCCTACTCCTTGCTGTCAGCTGTCACGCTCCTCCCTTCCTCTTCTTCTCTTTTGTCTTCTATTCCAGGTCCTAAAGGCTTGGGAAAAATACAACAGAGAAAGCCTTCCCACCTCTCTCACAGGTAGCTCCCAAGTATTGAACTGGATTATAGATCCTGACCCACACAGAGCTATCTAATAATAATTGCTCTGGGGCACGTCTGCAAGCCGACATGCTTTGCTAGAGGATGTAGATGTTTGAAGCGGACTTGAAAACCTAACCCCTAAACCCAAATCATTAGTTAGTTTGTTTGATTCAATAAGTACATAGGTGTTTCATTTAGTTTTTAAACCCCCAAATTAAGCCATGTATTTCCTCTTGTCTGTATTCCACCAGATGGATGCCACCCCAAGCCTTATGCAGAATACCACAGGAAAAAAGAAATGAACAAATGCTATATAAAAGAAGAACAAGCCAAAACCACCCTGGGGTTATTTCAAACTCCAGCAGTTTTTTGCAGGTGTTCTGGGCTTCAACAGCACAGTGAGACTTTTTCATTCATGTTCTGCCTGCTTCCTGGAAAACAACACTGATGTGAATATCCAAGCTAAGGAAAACAAACCCCAATGTATATTTCAAAAGGAGATTTGGCTTTATATCCTATGGATTATTATATAGCTGTGTTCACAAACTGTGCCTAGGCATCTGAGGCATGTTGAACTATTCAAGCATAAACAGAGCCAAGAATATTTATAGTTCTATTCTGTCACAGTGGATGTTGCAATTGGACAAATAATATGGCCCAAGGTGACATACTATAATATTAATAGAGGAGCAGAGTGAGAAATTACCAAACTGAAGTGCTTGGAAATCTGTAACCTATAGCAAGAGCAACCAATGTCATAAGAAAGTCATTCCAGACTAAGAACACATGGATTTGGGATCCTTTTAATCATTTTGTCTAGTTGTGTACTCTGTTTTATGATGGTTTAATTGTAGCTGTACTTCAAATGTGGTGCACTGATGGGGGACAGCAGGGGAACATTAGGCATAAAATTTAACTGCAAAGCTCAATGCAATCCTAATTATGGTGCTGCTATGACACCTCCATAATTACTCATTCTTATCCACTGGCTCTACTAAAATAATTCACAAGACAAAAAAGCAAGCTGAGAATGCCAGCCTTGTCACTGCAGTCCAACTCTACACAGGAATAAAACATGGTGGTGCTTGGCTTTTTGACACCCACATCCCTCCACAAAATTTACAGAAGGCCTATTTTAAGCTCTCAGTTCCTGTATAATTCAAAGATTGTCTAAACCACCTGGAAGGAAATGCGGAAGAGAGAAGAGCTTAAAATTTCATCTTTCCTCTGTGTCTCTGTGTGATCTGTGTTAGCTGTTTTTATTCAGTCAGGATCCACAGCCCTGCAGGACTTGGGAACCTTTTTAACACAGGCAGGCAACTTACACCTTCCTTTTAAAAACAGCTAGAAATCGAAGTGGAAGTTGTGCTGCTATTTTTCGTTTCCTAACAACCTAGCAGCAGAGCATTTCATTCATGGACAAAATAAATAAGCATCACCATGCCTTTGTCCCTCCCTAGACCAGGAATGCAGTGACAGGGCTGGCATTCTCAGCTTGCTTCTTGTCTTGTGAAACAATAAGCAGAGACAGTGGATAGGGAAGAGTGATGATAAATGTGTCATAGCAGTGCAGTAATTAGGATTGCACTGGGTTCTGCACTTGATACGGGGAGCATGGATCAATCTTCAGTTCTCTCTTTGCCCAGGGAGTGCCCTTATCACCAGGCTATGGAGACAACCCTTCACTTTTTTTTTAAAAGACTGCCCAATCTAGCCTCCAGCTTTACAATTAGGGGACTTTCAGGGGAAAGGACAAGCAAGGGTCTGCCTTCTTCAGATAGAGGACCAATTAAGACTTCGACCTTCACATCATAATACAGGGATATGTGTCAGGTCTGGGGAACCTTCTCAGTGCCCACTCTTCCTCCAGGTACTTTTATCATGCGATGGAAGCTAAATCAAGCCTAGAGAAATAGATACTTGTTCATGAAGACAGAAGTCTTTGCTACACTATTGGGAAAAAAAAAAAAAAGAATTCTAGCCAGCTTGAATAGTCCACTAAAATAATATAGGTATGTATTCACAGCCCTCCCAACATCAAGACAGTTATTGTGTGCACTCCACTCCTGTATTGTGCCTCATTTTACCTGGTTTAGTGTTTTACAGTACATCTCAAAGTATCATCAGAGCTGGACGAGCTAAAAAACTCCTGATAACCTCTAACACACACTCTGGGGTGTGAAAAAAAGGCAGCAGCCTCTTCGATCACAAAAAGGTTAAAGAGCACTTGTTTTGGCTGCGCAGAAAAGGCCAAGGACAATTACCAAAACTCTCATTGCTGTATTTCACTCTTTCTGTCCTCCAATTTTAGAGCAACTTAGGTGGGGTACAAAATAATTTATTGGATCATGACGCAAGAGATCTTTAAATTTTCAACAGGGTAACAACAGAGATACAGATTTCCTCTAGTACTGGCAACTCCAAGTCATACAAAAAGTTCAAACACTTGGTTTGAAATAAAAAGCTTTAAGAATTTTTGAAACAGTTAAAGAAACCACACATAATTTTGAGGTTATTTCCTTTTTTAAAGCAAAGGCTACAACATTGCAAAAAACCTCCAAAACATACCTAAAACCAGATTCTGCAATAACAACATACAATTGTGAAACTGAAATGAGACACCACTTACTGCAAGATCTTCAAATAAAGAGTGAGTTTGCAACACTGAACACTGTCCCTGCTCAGCTCATTCATTTGCTGAGTGCAAGGTTGGCTGATAGGTACTGACAGCAAAGGTTAGATCAACTTCCCAACCTGCTGGAGGGTGCTTAAAGGATTAGTACCAAGGGACTTAATAATATTGAAAGTGCCCGATTCTCTCTGCTATTCTAGGTTATTGCAGGGAGCTTCTTCCCTCTGCCTACACAACAGTTGAACATCTAATCAAAGGTAAAATCAGATACACTTTACATTTCCTGATTATTTCGTGGCTGATTTCTGAAAATTGAGACCCATTTCATGGAAACAAACTTGTGAACCAATCTGGACTCAGAAGCCACAACCACAAATCCATATATGTCCAGCAAAACCAGAATGTACACGTTGTGTAAAAATGGACTGTTTCACAGTAATCATATTCACAGTAACCAAAAAATTTCTTCCTAACCCTAATTTTTTCTTAAAAACAATCTAGATCCACACTTCCATCACATATGTGTTTTTTTATACGTATATATATACACACACACATATACATGCATGTATGTATATATATGTGTGTGTGTATATATATATACACACACCATTAATGTTCCCTGAAGAGTATTCTAAATATGATTTAAACTTCAAAGTTTTCTCTTCATGAACACTGGCAAAGCAAGGCAAAGGAAGTTTCAGTGCTTCATTTGCCTGAATTCAGCTCAGGAGTCATCTGCCTGCCTACCAAACATATATGTATAATGTACAGGGTATGTGAGAGCTGGTCAACTAGACTTTTATATAGCACAGAAATGGAGGTTTATTCAGAGTGTGCCTGATCTCAGCTGAACGTAGAGGTCTGGATGAAACTAGAGGTCTAAAAATGCAGTGAGAGAAACACCTCTCCAGCACATTTGCTGATCCATCTCACAATATGAAAAATGACAGCAGATTTCCATTAATTACAGAGAACAAGTAAAAATCAAATGTCTTCAGAATGCAAACCTACAAAATAGTCTGGGTTCAAATCCGCCTTGCTTTTTCTAAAGACCTAAAATCCAATTATTGCATCGTCCATTAAATTGCATATTTACAGCTCTCTCGATTCAAAACATATGGAGAAATCCAAAGCTAACTAAATTTCCTTTACTCTCTGAAACATAATTTCTGATCTGAAGCCAACCATGGAACACAGCAAACCAAAAGGGATCTGGCTAAAGAGAGAAGCTGTGGAAAATTGACATGAGAATCATTAAACACAGGCTTAAACAGAGTCACACTGCAGCAGCACAATATGAATATTTCAAAAGCCAAGATGTCACTAAGATTTTTAAAATGAATATACTCAAAATGGAAAAATTCCTGAAGATCCATATTATCCATTGATTTTTAAAATTTTTTTCCTGTAACGGTCTGGAGAATATCCACCTAGTGCCTGTTACCTCTTATCCAGTCCTTCCTGACAGGCTCACAAGTGACCACACCTGGAGCAAACAGGATTTCAAGGGAGAGGTTACAGATCCATGCAAACATCTTCAGGTGAATACAGCACAAACAGAAGAGGAATTAAAAAGATGGGAAAGGTTTTTTATCTGCAAAATGAACAACATCCATGTTTCACGTAAAATTTTCTATTTCATTATTAGTGGTTCAGAGATAAAAGGTAAAGTGCACATAAGAAAACTCTTAAAATGGAGTTGTTTTGTCAATACAGAAGAGACACACATCTAAATCCCCATATATCATTCCTCAAGTGGAAAAAAGCTTCCTTACTAGTGCCAAAATGCTCGTCTATATAGGAAAATGGATAACCGTAGTTGTTTCCTCTGCTATGTATTCAAGAAAGAAAATTAGGTGCACAATAAGTAGGTAATTTTCGTCTCTTCTGTAGGAGCAAATCATCCTTCTCACCCCTTAACAATCCATCACAACTTTTTTTGCCATCAGCCCAAACCACCAGCTGAGGGTACTTTGCTAATTAACTACAAGTTGCAAGGTGCAAAATTCAGCCATTGGGTTGTTTTTTCTCCTCCTAAATAATAACATAATTGGAACATTAAAATGTTCCTGTTGGCTTTAACTTATATTCTTATGTAAAACAGAGTTATTTAAGAACCAGGGTAAATATTGAGAGTATTAACTAGTAAAAGCTACTGGATGATAGAGGTCCCATGAAGCTAAAAGTGAGTGCCAAAATGCTCCAGCAAACGAGGCCATTAGATTTTCCACCCACTACGCTGCCAATAAGGCAAATACAATGATTTCATTTATCTAAATAACTGCTGCTAGTCACAGATAATGGCAGCTTAAGCTACTCAGTGTGCAGCAGGCCACTTGGAGAAACAAAACAAAAATAAAGCACACTGCAGAAGAATAAAACAATTGTGCAGTTGCGTGTCTGGGCTCTGACAGAGAGTGCCCATTATTCCTGGTTACCAGCACGAGCACGCAGGTGAGCAGATAACTGCCTGGATAAACAAATGTTCATAACACAACTCACACATTGAAAAACTGGCCCACAGACCAAACCTGCACAACCTTGAGCATAAGTAGGCTCTTTCTTTTTTTTTTTTTCCTTTTTCATGCCTGCATGTACCAGATAAAGTCACAGGACTCCCAGCCAGCGACTAGAACAAATGAGCTGGTTCAAAGGGCTGTTGTGAGGCGCTCTCTCACCACACAACAAAGTGCCATTTTTCCTTTGCGTGCTCGGTGCCATCTCTAATCCAAAGCAATTGCCCTAAGATGCCAGACACATACAGAACAAGACAGCCAGCAGCAGCAAGTAGCATCAATCTGCCTCCTCCAGATACTAAATGTTGCTGGACAGAAAACTCACGCTATATTCCGCCTGTGTCCCACCACTTCCAGAAGAACTCATAATAATCTCAGCTGCTGCTCTTCAAATCACCACAGTAATTCCGTAATGAATGTGTCACTAAGGAGAGAAAAAGCCATCTAGAGTCACTCAGCAAATATAAAAAGGGGTTTTAATTACAAACATGGTGCTTTACTTTCAGACAGTTCACAGTTAATTTTTCGCACAGACACCGCAGCGAAGATGTTTTATCTGATCCACAAGCAGACCTTGAACCACATAGTTTACAGAGCAGAACTTCAGTGTAAACCAAAGTAGTTGCTGATTTACACTCTGCAGCTGAGGGCAGTAACTTTCTCAGCCAAATTATGCAAGCTACCCATGCTCATGTAGAAACCCAGGGGATGGAGTGAAAAGAAGTGTGGAGAGGAATTATCAATAAATGTTTCTAGCATCGTTTGCCAGAAGATGGTGGACTCCATATGTTGTGCTCTAAAGTGAGCAAAATAGTGGAAAAACCAGCAAATAGACTGGATGTTGGTTTTTCAGGCTGCATGTCAAAGGGCTCTGAAACCTCGTTGATACTTCCCTGAGGTCCGAGAAATTAAATGAAATACTGAACATTCAAACATGTTACAGCAGAAAATATTTTGGGGAACAAAAACGGCCCATTGGTAGCTCATCTTTGATGAGCAGGTACTCTGGCCTCCAGAAAGGCAGTGTAAGGTGAACCTTGAAAACTCTCTCAAAGACCTTTGAGTTGGCTCTTTTCTTGTCTCTGCCTAAGGGACCAACAGCTTCAGTGGTATAGGAAATGAAAAAATCATTAAGAAGCTTGTGAAGAACGATTAGCATCTAGAATTATCAGTACTCTTAGAAGGACAAAGGTAAAACAAAATTATCAGACAACTGTTCTGTATCACTGAGAAAATACCATTTCACCAAAGGGAGCTACCACACGGGAACAGTGAAGCATTCTCCACCCTCTGAAACAAGCTGGTTTTCTCCCAACAGTAACAGCATAAAGATAACTCAGATTAATCTAACTGGAGAGATTTTTTTTCTACAAAAACAATAAAGAAAGGACTGTCCATCTCCAGGCTGAGGTGCAGCTGAACAGGAGCACCCAGGCGTGGAGGAAGGCCATCAGGGGAACCCACAGCCTGGGCTTCTGCCTAAGAGCAGGAAAAATATCTTTCACTCAATGGACAACTTTAGGGCCCAAGTAACAGCTGGTGGAAAAAGACATCAGTGCAGCTTCGCTGATTGTTCTGAAGTTATCTCAGGAAAGATGTTTTTCCCAAATATTTACTTTTTGAACTAGCAGAGGCTGTGACCAGACGTAAAATTTGAGAAACAGCTGGGCTCACACGTGCTTCACAAGGGAAGGACCAGAAGTCAGCATCAGTGGATGAGAGAGAGCAAAACACAGCTTTTTTTGTTCAGAAAAGTACCTGATTTCAGCCATCCATCTGCAGCACTGACATCAGCCCTGACCTTGAAAACGTCACTTCCTCACGCTGCTCCTTTGCCTTTCCACCTGTACAGCACCTCGAGGGCTGCTCTGACAGAATGGTTGGGGCTGGAAGGGGCCTTGAAGATCATCCAGTAATGTTTTATCTACTAGTGCTATCTAAAACCTGAAAATTATTCTTTTAACCTGCATTCTGTCATAACTGCATTTGATTTAATGTAATTTTGATTTAAAAGTCCATATTTTATGTGGTTCACATATTTCAGTAGAAGCATGGCTCTTATTTTTTCAAGAAACACTTGACTCCTTTGTTGTTAATTGTACAAGGTGTGTTTTTTTCCCATTAATATCTCCATAACGTAGAATTTAATTTACTTCCCACCATTTTGCTTTTAATTATTACAAGACTCCTAAGCAATAAACAGAAGCAACATATTGATGGGACAAGACTTTTAAATGATGGGATATAATAATTATTAATTACAACTTAAAAGTCCCTAGCAGCACTTTTTTGCTATAAATACTGGCTGACTTCAAAAGCTGGAAGAGACTAGTGTTGTGCAACAGTCAATTAATTAGATATACTGCAGATACCTTTCTTAATGAATTTGATAATTAATAGCACAACTCTCAGATTTAAATACTGACTCAAGTGTTAGCATCCATATATTTTTTTCAAGGATGAATATATTAGAGTAGATGGGCCACCTAATTTAATTGCAAATTATTTTCTCTACTATCGCTTGGTGTATTGTATGTTGAGTTCACCTTATTGCACTTAGTCAGACAGCTGTGCTAGGTGGCAAAACTTTAAATCATCCATAGAAACAAACAATATTTTGCATTTCTTCCCTCTGTTCTCTATTATTTTCTGTGGAACATGACAGAATTTTATTCTTAGCTTAAATAAAAGAACAGGATTGTAAAATAGCATGCCTGTGACATGTAAATCAAGAGTGTCCTTTTTAAAGATACGAAAATGCTTAGCAGGTTTCTGTTTTAATCCCAAGCATGTTTGGGAACTGGTAATTTCTTTTCAGAAGGAATGTCTCCACAGGTAGGGAAGGTGTTTTGTCAGCTCTGTGAAAGAGCTTTTGATTACTTGCATTTAATTGAGTCTTGCACATTCACATTGGGAAACAATTTATGAGGTTTTCTGAGTCTACAGCATAGTTCACACAATAAATCATTCTCTCTGTGCTGAACTCACATGCCGTCTTTGAGCAGTGGTTTGTTGGTGTTCTGGGTTTTTTTTTTCTTTTAAAGGAAAGTGAAAAGCATAGAGAAATGATCTGCTGATACCAATAAAGTGGCATGGACAAGGGTTTAGGGTCAGAACAGGACAACTCCACATTCTTCTCAGCTGAAGCAGTTACACAGTAAGAGACTGGACAAGCCATGTCACCCTCAGCCTGGCATTTGCAATATGTGGAGACAAGTATTTTCCATTTCTGTTGCAGTTTTCTGAGAACTGAAGAAACAAAACTTGCACATAGGAACGAAACACCCTCTGACTGCTTTGCAGAAGTCCAAACATCAACTTAGGCTAAAATGAAATTAAGCATGCCTTTTCCAGTTTGCTTCTATTTGTAAATTGGAGTAACTTCAGCAAAATCCACAAATTTCCAATTGTGGTTACAACTTCCTGCAAAGATAATGGGAAGAGAAGACAGATGACTAAATGCTTGAGAAAAATTCCAAATATTTGAATTGCAGCAGGACCCAGAGGTCCCAGGTAAAACCAGCGGAAAACTGCCTGTGTTCTGACGTGTTCCTCTCAGGGATCGGATGGGGGAAAGGAGTAGCTCTAGTATTATTTAGCTAATTAGTGTCTTAGTTTGCTCTTTGTTTTACATAAGGCGTGGAAGATTTTCTGTGGACGAGTCAGAGCTCAGAGTACACTAAGAGGAAAGTGCTAAACATACTAAAGACCTGACTGCACTGGCTGCTACTGTGGGCTCCAATATCTTCATAAATTGGTGAGCGTGATCCTGTGGTGAGGAAGACTTTTGCTGAGTTGTTACCTCACTCAGTGTTTGCCAAGATAGATACAATTCAGAAATATACATGATTCAAACTGCAAAATGAAGTGGTGATGCGTATTTCTGCAAGCAAAGTCATGGAAAACATTGACCAAGCACCCCTGACAGATCCTTCCTCCTGATCCTTAGCTCCTGACCCTGCAAAATTCTGTTACAAAGGAATCTTAAAACAAACATATATCACAAATGAAAGATAAAACATTCACAAAGCTGACACAAGAGTGTGGTACTAACTGCACAGGTAATACCAACCTCCTGAAGAATTGATTAAATTCCTTATGAAAATTTTAAGGCGTTCTCCTCGGGAAAAAAATAAATCCTATTGAGACAGACAGAGAGACTACTAATCATACTTCTTCTCAATTCTTCTCCCTAGCCCTAATTACTAGGGAATATTTGCATTGAAACAATCTCTTTTGCTCCTTCATTCATTTGATCAACTGCTTATCCCTCACCTGGAGCCATAATCTCTTGTCTGTAGCTTCATAATCTTCTGCACTGCTAAAAGGATTAAGTATCCAGGTGAAGCATAAACAGCAGGAACAGATGATCACACAGGAAACAAATGCTATTCTGATTTTTCAGATGTCACTTTTCCCCCTGGTAATTAGGTAAAAAGAAAGTCTAACCACCACTACCTCTTAGAAAGCAAAGAAGAAATCCTGTAAAGACAGATTAAAAAAAACCCAACAAAACAACAAAATCCAACCCAGATTTCAAGACATAGCTTTTTAAATAATTGTCCCCCAAATTAAAACTCCACAAAACTACAAAATGAATCATATTAAAAGAGAATAAGAAGATTAAGGGGGAAAAAAAAAAAAAAGGCAGAGATTATTCTAATACCTTAACAAAATTGCTGCAATCTTTACAATGCAAATATTTTCTGTTCTGAAAACAGATGTCACTTCCTCTGGGCTTCTCCTAAAAGACTGGCGAAGCTGAACTGGGGGGTGGGAAGGTTACATTTTCTGTCTGTAGTTTTCACTGGGCAAGACTGAGTCTGCCGCTGTACAGGCCATGCTCATTTCTTTTATAAATGTGTAGGGCATTTCTTGCATTGTTTTAAAGCCAGGACATCTATTAAAGGAAAGCACTCTGACTGCATCTGCTCATTAAAATTGCGTGAGGGAAACATTTGTAAAATTCAGTATGTATTCAATTCAAAATTCCACATTGGTAAAATTCATCATTTCAAAATTCAAAACTTTAAGGTCTAAATCCAACCAGTTCATACTTTTTTGACACACCTGATATTTAAAACTTTTCTTTCATTATTTACCATTTCACTCTTTTCCAACTAAACTTCTGACATTAGGGTCAAAACCAGCCCTTACTAACATGACATTGTCCCACCGTACAACTGGAAAATTTTCAGCAATTTCAGGCTGTCTAGACTTGTGAGAAAAGAAAAAAGTATTTTGAAATGCATTATGCTCTTTCATTAAGTCTGGGTATACAATAAGTTTTACAAAAGCCAAACAATGGCAGATGAATATGACTTTTTTGGTTATTCCGTAGTGCTTATATGTGGGAATCAGGTGAAGTTACAGCATCACCTGGAAAATGAAGTCACTAGAGAAGCAAAAAACAAAGTTGATCTATTCAAAACCACATAAATCTTCATGCCGCCCCTCTTCAGTTCAAATTACAAGGTGCTCCTACTTATTAATCTACAAATATTGTCTGGGCCTAACAAAGTGTTGATTCCTTGCCTGGCAGCTCAAGGGGCAATAGATCTGCTTCTCTCTATCAGGGGCCTATGGAGATTTACAGGAAGTAAAGCAAGCAAGCCAAAACCTATTCCCAAGAAGTGCAGTGTCCCTTTCATCGACCAGAATAGATTTCAGTAAGGGAGCGGACATAATGGACTTCGTGAGGCTGGGAAGGTTGTTAAAGACCTGCGAAAACTCCAGCCAAATGTAGATTGAGTTAACACAGTTTTACTGATGGAACCAGAGCCTTCTGTGCTCCTGCCAACAACACAGGGGCAGCTCCTAGACAGCCTTCAAAAGACTCTGTCCGAGCAGACACAACCCAGCACCTGAGCCCGGGGAGCTGGTATTTGCCTATGCCTACACTTCTTCTGAAAGGTTATTTGAAACCTGACCACTTGGCAAAACCCATGGAAAAATAACAGCCAAATAGATTCAAACTTCACCTGGCAGTCCTCTCTGCTACACTTTTATAGACAACTACAAACACTTGTCTTCAGGCAGAGATACCCATGGAACTGGGAGCGAAAATCCAGCAGTGCTTTAGGCCGGGTGGAAGATGTGTGCTGATGCTGTGGCAAGAATTGTTTCTGGTGGTGTTACACAGCTAATGTTAAGCTGAATTTAAAATAAAAAAGGGAACACATCAACTTGATTTATGAAAATAATGCAAATAGGCACTCACCAAGAGGATTTCCACCCCTCTCTTTTTTTTTTTTTTTTCCCCCTTTTCCTTTTTGTTTTTTTTTTTTTTCCCCCTGTGAAAACACTTGCACTCTTCCAGGAGATGTATTCACTGCCTGGAGGTTTCCAGGGAAAGTTACCTTACCTAAGACAATTGCTGTGATCTGAAAAGCCCTCTCAACTCCAGCTGTGGTCAGAGGCACAGGAACAGCAGTGAACAGGGTCTGCCATGCAGGCAGGTACAGTGCTGGGCTCATTCCCCTCACTCCTCGGAGCAGTCTCGGACCACTGAACTCCCAGAATAAGCTGCAAAGCTCATCTCTTTCCTTCATGGAAGTGGAAAAATGACTTAAAAGGCAAAAGCCGAGACAAAAAAGTTATGATATGGAACAGCCTGCTTTTTTTTTTTTTCCCCCTCCTTCACATTTATATTCACTATTCTAATCACAGCATATACTAGAAGAGCCCAGAATCTAGGGCAGGTGCTTTAAATGTCATACATAACTCCAATCCACTAATTATCTCAGAAAATTGGAACATCATCAGTGATTGCTCAGTTACTAATTAACAATGAAGGACAAAAATCATTGCAAATTGGCCAAGAATTGACTAAAAAGCAAAGTGTGGAAAAGAAAGTATGGGTGTATTAGTGGAATAGGCAACATTTGAAGTCTGCAAACACCTAGGGAGGAGAAAAAGTTATCCTTTCTCAGACTACCTTAAATAAAAAAGTTACACAAAGTTACAGATAGTTACCACATAATAATGAAAGTTGCTCTTTTTTGAGTAGCAAAGCTTTAAAAAATATTTGTATGTAAACACCAAAGAGTTAAGGTATCAGGTTATGGAAAAGAAGAACTTAAATTTAAGCTGGGCTTTATATTAAATATTAATCATTCAAAAACCAAATTCACCATCTATGGTACTCAACCAAGAAAATGTTAAAGACGGATATGTCCTAGATGTGAACTGCTGCCCAAGAACTTGTAAGTTGATGAAAATAAAGATCTTTCAAAGGTTACAGCTTGAGCACATTTAGATACACAGTTTGATAATTTATTAGTTCAAAGATAACAGTGAGAAAGAAATAGAATGCACTACAGAAAAAATAAAATTATAGTATGGCAATAAGACTTCGATATTTAACACTTTCACAAGATAAATTTACTAAAAAATAGCAGATTTGTGTTTCTAGAGAGGGGATATTCAGTATCGTTCTACATCAAGTAATATTTCTTAGTAAGGAAGAAAGAAACAGTGTTCCTATTGAATCTCAATTGATTTGTGCTGTGTTGCTGCCAACACAGACAAACACAGGAGATTAGTAAAGGGGAAAATGCTTATTTTATATATAACTGGATAAAATGTGATCCATCATCCATGAAGGCGCAGACTGTGCATCTCAGCTAAAACTGCTCCTTGCAGCCACCTGGTCTAGACCATCACCTGGCCAGTCTGGGCAGTCTGGTGCCTGGGCAGGTGTTCTGATGCCTCTCAGGTGCTGTTGGGAATCACCTGGTGTTGTTTTGGGGCGCAATCATGGAATAAGGTGGATGAAAACAACGGAAGAAAGAACAAAACAGGCACTGGGGGAAAGCAGCAGGAAGTTCTCCAGGGTACGGAGCAACGATCTTCCCTCTTTCAATAACTCCAGCTGATCTGCCAAAGTCTATTTAACTCTTCTCCCTGTCCTCAGGTGCTTTGGGTTTTTTTTGTTTTGTTTTGTTTTTTTTTTTTTCAATTTTGAAAAAGAATATGATGGAAGATTTTTACCATTTGATTTAGGGAGGTTCAATTACTGACCTGTCACATTTGGTCAGCTAACTCAGAAAGTGTCCTCCTTTTCTTTTTCTGAATCACTCACAGTCCAAAGTGCAGTCCATAGTTTCATCAAAATTATTTTTGCCTGGGTTAAACCAGTTTGTCTTCAACTTTAATGTTTCAAATTACTCCATTTTTTTCTCATTTCATTTGCCTTTTTGTTTTTCCTTTCACTCTAATCTCTCTGTATTTGCTGTAAGTAGTAGGCTAGGTTCTTAAAATCACTGGAGAAGTGAAAGCAATATCTTGACTCTATATTAACTAACATAACTGCCCTACAAGGATTGTTAATTCTGACCAGCCTAGGTCATTCTGAGAGCACACCAACAGGCTGCAAATGAGATAAAAACATGTGCACTGAGAATGTTGAGATGTAATAACACTGATAATTTTACACAGGCTAACATTTTAATGAGGATTCAGGGAGATACACTGGGAACATTTGAGGAAAGAACCGCACAGCTGAGGGAAAACAAGAAAATGCAGCAAATGCACCGGGAAACATGCCTGGAAATAAGGGCTGATATAGTCAAAAACCTTACTAAACAATAGAGGTTTGGGCCCATAAGTGGTAACTCAAGGGAGAGGCCAAGAAGCTTTAGTTCATATCTACTCTAGATGGAGTAGGTGAACTAAATAATCAAATTCCAGCATCTTAAATCAAGGCACTGGAAAGCTGAGTTTCTAGTTTCTTACATGAAAGTTATATTTCTTGTTAGCTCAAGTGTTTAAGCCATTTTTTCTTTTGGTTCAAAAATGTTAAATTTTGTAGTCCATCAATCCAAGCATCTCGGAGCTGTTACTGGAGCTAAAAAACCTCATAAGGGAAAAAAATTAAAAACAAATTAATGTGAGAAGATGAGATAAATCAAGTAGTGAAGTCAAGAGTAAATTATCAAAAAGATCTTTTATCGAAAATGAATAATTTTTTCTACTTCAAGAGTAACCCATTAATTTTATTCCCCCCACTCCATTCCTTAGCATGATTGTAGTTCAAGCAGCATAATATAAAAATAGGCTTATTAAGATATGAAATGTGTTTAACTCTCATCATAAGCACCACAGTCCCTCAAAATTTAATTTAAAAATATATATAAATCAGGAGAGCATAAAAGCATTTGCACTTTTCAATAATTAAGGGGAAAAACGCATTCATAATTGGCAAACGGTAAGCAAAAGAGAGCCAGAAAATAAATGGCCTGGGTTGGATTTGGCAACCCTGACAGTACTGTGACTGCTTTCATTGACCTTAAATGAGCTTTTGCAGCATTTCCTACAGAGTGATTCCAGGGATGTTTTTCAAAAGACAAGATGTAGGAGGCCCAGTGTGGTTTGATACGAGTCAAGCAGAGCGATTCCTGGCATATCTGTGTGTCATTTCTATGTGATACTGAGCTCCCCAGTTCTGAAGGAAAAAGGAACACAAAATAAAAAGCATAAAATATATATTCCTCTCTAAGGCTTTTATTTCACTGGCATCCCTCAATTAAGCAAGTTCTTAAATTCCCGTCTCGAGCTGCCAAAGAGAAGTGGTGGAGCACGGCAGCACCTCCCTGACACAGGTGTTACACGTGAATCCTTCTGCAATGGCTTATACTACGTGTAGACTTGTTAATTTTGCTTATCCAGTTCTGCACAATCCTGTGCATCCCTTTTCTCTCATGGAGTAATTACCAATGAGAAAGCACCAAAGGGTCCTCAGGCCAAGGCTCCATGGTGCTAAAGGAACATCCAAGGCACTGCCATCCCGAAAGCAAGAACCTGAGCGACAAATTCTGACCCTGGGGAGTCGGCTGCAGAGGTTATCAGACATTATGAGATAACTGGCACAACAATTGCAGTGACTTCTGGGAGCTTGTTGAGAGCTTGTTGCAATAAAGTAACCAGGTAAATTGCAGCAGAGCAGATTGGCGATGCAGTAAAAGTACTGATGGTGAAGGCAAAGTAATCAAAAAGATGTAATACTTTGCCAATCATTGTCAGCTCTTATCATATGATTATTCTTTGGCTAAGATATCTATATCTATAGGAGTTGTAGGAACCCAAATTCCATTTCATAATTCGTATGTAGCCTTATGAGGCTAAATTTTCGTGCTAATTTTCAATTTTAAAACACTTCCGCAAATTCAGTGTACTCAGCCTTGAATCCTGCTTTCAACTTCATGTACTTCTGATCCCAAGGTATCAGAGTTCTGGTAATGACATCTCTGTGTCACCAAGACAAAACCACAGCTTTAAGGAGTAAATATAGTTCCCACCAACCTAGAATTTGCGACCCCAGAACTTTCCTGATTCACTTCCTTAAGGGAACCCAGTTCAATGAAAGATTCAAAAGAATCTAATTAACAAACAAACAGCATTGAAACGACTTCAGCAAGAGCACTCGGGAGTACACAGACTCTATGGCTGCTTTAGCAAGTTGTCAGGGCAACAGTTTCACTTAATATTTAAATAACTATACTTAATGTGAAAGAAATACACAGGCATGTGGTATTTGCCTGTCTGTATATATTCCTTAATGAATGCAGAGCCTAGAAAAAAAGGCTCATTAGCAAAATTCCACAAGAGGAAGATCAGTCTTTTCATCCTGTTCCTAAAAAAAATAATAAAAAAACCCTCAAATCTCTGTAAATGAGCAGTCTGATGATGTGTTAAGAAAGTTTCCATTATTTATTTGTTATGCATAAATGTCTAGGAGTTTCCTAAGTAAACCAGAACTTTTGTGTTATGTTTGTTCAGGCACACAAATATGAGCTGTTCCTGACTCTAAAAAGGATGGAATTTGAGGCAGTCTTGCACTCAGAGAGAAGAATTAGAGATAAATATTTGTGTGCACATGCATAGGGCACACACACGTCCAGAAATATCCACACATGCTTTCTGTTGAGACAAAACAGCCTTAAAAAGGAGGGACGACACAGACACAGTAGGCCAGGTATTCCTAAAAGCAAAAACTGGTGCTTTAGTACCATTTCCACTTAAGGTCACGGCAAAGATCTGGTCTGGCTTTTCCCCTATTCAGGATCAAGGAGCCCAGGTCCACCTTGCTCAGTTCCCCAGGCACATCATGACCAAGACGCCCAAAAATGACTGGGCCAAATCAAGTGTTTTAAGCATTACAGAACATTGTTTCACCTTGGCAGCAAAAAATAAGAACTGCTTATATGATTCTTAAATATTTGCATATTACCAGTGTGCTGAAAAAAACCCAATAAATTCAATTATTCACCCAGAAAGACACTGAGGTCTGCTTAAGCAGAGAAATTAATTTTAAGTTATTGCTGGATTTTTATGGAGACTGAGGAATGAATTTTCCTGGAGGACTGGAATGAGAGTGACAGCTTTAATTCTTTTGCTTAGCCCTCTTAAAATTTCTTCAAGTTTATTTTTTTTTTAAGTTTCAGTGGAAGTTAAACTGTATTTATAAATAATTCTTGCTTTCTGTGATATTGAATGAAAGCATAAACAGGGATTATTCTATAAGCAACAAATCTATTTGAAGTCAGTAATTTTTTTGTGACTTCTGCTATAATACCCTGCCACGACAAGATGCCTGAGCAATGCATGTTCCCAGCAACTCAGGATGGGCAGCACCTGGAGGTCTCCTTTACCTATTCCAGAAATACAACTTTTGCCATTTATACCTTTTCATACCTTTGCTGTGCCTTTATCATACAACATCACAAACTCCACAGAATGCAGCATTACAGTGCAATGACAAAATGCAGTGGAAAATGAGCAAAATCAAATATATGAAGGGCATCAAGGGCAGTGTTCATCCCATCCACCTCACAGGTGGGCTTTTTTCCTTACTACAGTTAAGGAAGAATTTAGTACGACAAATGCATTGCAAGCTCTGAAAGCAGTGAATGAATATCCTGAAATGCATCCTCTTTGTGACAGATCTGTCAAGTGAGCCTGGATCACTTTGACTTTTGAGCTCTTGTTGAAGATGCAAATCATCCCCCATGATCCCTTATGTGAACATAATCATGGAATCATAGAATGGCTTGGGTTGGAAGGGACTTAAAAGATCATCTCATTTCAACCCCCCTGTCATGAACAGGGGACAATTTCCACTAGCCCAGGTTGCTCAGAGCCCCATCCAACCTGGCCTTGGACACTTCCAGGGATGGGGCAGCCACAACCTCCCTGGGCAACCTGTGCCAGGACCTCACCACCCTCACAGGAAAGAATTTTTTTCATAATATCTAACCCAAAATTGCTTTTCAGTCTGAAGCCATTCCCCCTTGTCCTTTCACTACATGCTCATGCAAATAGTCCCTCTCCATCTTTCTTTTGGGTTCCCTTCAGGTGCTGTTTGTGGCACCAGGAAGCAGCAAACTCAAATACTGAGAACCACCTCCTGATTTTGAGCTTATGGCTGTGCCAATGGGAATGGCAACCCTCAGGTGAAGCAGCCTGGAAATGAAACAGGGAGGCTCCAAGGGGTGAGGAGAGAGAAATGTTTCACTGTGTGCTGCTAAATAAATTCAAAACCTCCTCACATATTTAAAAAGAAAAACTTGTTAGCTTTTAAAAATCTTCTGGCACATGAAGACAAATTAGTCCCAGCTTAAAAAAAACCTCTCAAGCCAAATTACAGTTGCCATCCAAACATCCTGTTGGTAACGATTTTGTTCACTGAAATGTTACATGCACTGCTTCAATTTATAAATCTGCATTTCAGATGAAAAAGTGCAAAATAAGGTCTAGTAAATTATATATTAAAGATTTTGCTACTGACTGCAGTTTCTGTTGCATTAGACAAGCACATTATTTGCCATAGCAGGCAGAAAAACAATGACTAAAGGCTGTTATTATGCCATAACAGCTACATTAAGATAACTGCAAAAATAATTGTAGATTCACAACATCAGTTCTGTGTAAACAGTTCCAGAAACATTTCTATAACTTTAATTTGGTTTGCAGTGTTACATAAAGAACAGGGCTTAAGCCAAGGAATAGGGATTGACAGTAGTAAAGTCTTGCAAACTTAGAAATAATAGTGCTGTCCCATTATGCTTCATTTGTGTTAGCAAAAATTTTAGGAACGGATCAAAGTGGCTGCTGAGCTCCTTACACTGCTATTCCATGTGGTTTGGGCAGTGTGCTCTGGATTAGAGCCAGTCTTACCTCCTACGCTGAAGCCTCCTCACAGGAAGATTTATTTGATGCACGTGGGAAATCCTTGCAGTGGACAGAGGCCGTGCATGGAAATATTTGGGGTCTAAGCAAAACAAACCGAGGGACATTTGGAGAAGAGGTTGTTGTTTATTCCCACCTCTGAAGAATCTACATTTTTCTGTCCCAAAATTGCTCTGGGAACTGAATTAGCACACGGCAAAAGGAGACCATCAGGGGAGAGAGACCATCACTTCAAAACTGCACATTACTGCTCTGATCTGAACCACTGCTACACAGACTTGCAGGGCTACCAAGCAATTTGCAGCACATTTATCTTTCTGAACTCAACTACCACTTTCCTGTTATCACTTTAAGAGGTTCAGGCCTTTTAGGTAACACTTCTAGAAAAAATGTCACATAGCATTATTACACATCACTTGGTTAATTAAGCAGCATAATTTGCGGAAATATAGTGCAAAAGTAGGTTACTGTTGCTAATGATGCGACTTAGAGATGCAGAAAGAAGTGGGTACAAAATGCTACAGAATGTGTACTTTAAAATTAAGGCCCAATTACTCATGTTTCTGTGACTGAGAGATACATTAACAGAAGATTTCAAAGCAGGAGAAACAGCTTCACTACAGACACCTATGGGAGATATCTGGATATCTGTGCTGCACATTGATTCCTCTACCACGTGCCCTCCATCCCCAAACAAATCTGCCTTCCCCAGAAAGAGGATTATCAGACAGGTACCTGCTGCTGGCTCCTTGTGTCTTTTGGCAGCAGCAGTCACTGTGAAAGATGAGGTGAGCACCTGATCAATTCCAGTAAGAACTGAGAGTTAGAAACACTAAACTCTGTGTGTATGTTCTGGGCACTTGAGGTTTCATATCCTTGTTTACCTTGGTCATTCTGTCACCTGACTTCTGTAATCCCTGGAAGATATGCGGTACCTGCGTATTGCTATGGACATGACTGGCTCCCCTAAAAGAGATGGGAAGAGGGTGAATTTGATTGCACCAATCCAGTAGGTTACAGCAGGATTCACATGAACTCACTCACACACTGGGCATCAGAGCAACCTCAGCAGGTGATGTGTCATCACAAGCCCTTCACGTCTTCATACTTTGCTTTGCCTCCACCAGTGCAAAAGGCTGTAGCTGGTGAGTTTTGGAGTGATCCTGTCAAATTCTGGGCAAGTCATCTGCCACATACCAGCTTTGCAAAGTAAAGATGTGTGGAACACAAAACTGACTCTGAGACACATGCGAAGACATGCTTAGACTCACCATTTTTCCTCATGAGGAAAACTCCCAAACCGCAACACACGAGCACTGCTCAGCAGGTGACACGGAGGAATAAATTTAGGAAGCTGAAGGTGGTTCACTTACACACCTCTGACTGCAGCTTACATCTGTGCTGTTCTAGTCATTGCTGTGAAGGCAGCAGCTGGAACACTGCTACTGATCCTTTAAGGCCAGGGAGAGCCCTGAAAAGGGGCCCCCAGACCAGAGTGACAGAATCTGTAAAATCTAGGGAAGTTAGGAGGTAGAAACTGGACCTTTAAGGATGAAGTAAAACATGGGCCAACACATTTGTTTGTGCTGCAGTTCCCTGTGTCTCCAAGCTCCTGAGAGATTTGTCTTTAATAAATCTTTTGATGGGCCCAAATCCTTGCAAATAGCTGCACATCAACATCCCGACCTCCCTGGGAAGTGGGAGACAGAAAAATAGGAAGGGATAGGGACACAAGGGCTGCTCAGAAGATCCACATGGCTCGATGCAACAGAAAGAAAACAGCTACAGGCACACAGGGCTGGCCATGGCATAGTCCTGGGATGTGGCAGGACTCTTCAGGGAGCACAGGCACATCAGACACCTGCTTACATTGTCCACAATAAACAGGAAGATTCACAAGCTCTGTGTTCAGCAAAAAGCAAAAGCAGACAAGACAGGTTGAAAGCTATGCCTCGCATCAAAGCATACATGGCTTGAAACCCATCCAGGCTGTTAATACTAAAGGTCAGTGGATTTAATCAGTCACAGGAATGTCTACCTGTGAGCTACAGCCAGCGAGAAATCAGCAATTATCTTTCATGTTTAAACAACCTTGCACGGTGTTTTACATAACAAGGTGTGTATCACCACTCAAGCTTAAATGGGACTATTACAATCAGCCACTGTAACAAGCAGGCAGTGCAAGGAAAGTGTTTCCTGGTGAGAGCTTCTGTAGCAGCAGCAGATGCATAACTCCAGGATATTTGCTCCTTTCATGTTTTGTACCAGCTCTACCCAGTTAGGCAAATCATGTTCAGCTTGTTTCTGAATACTTACTCACATTACTGAATGATTCCTATGGAATTTTTAAAATTGAGTTAATTGTCATAAAGAACTGTCCACTGTGTTAATCCATGAATATGAGGTGCTGCATTGCACTCGTCTGATAAGCTTGAGGAACAGGGTCCAGTAGATCCAGAAGGTAATTGAAAAATAGAAGGAAGAGTGAGTTCTGTGTAATAGCACAACTAGAGCAAACAGAAGTGTTGAATGCAGCAGTCACTCCCACTGACAGGTTGCAGGGAGACTGAGATGTCTATCCATCATGAAGAATCAGTTTTCCAGCTCGAGCTAAAGATCTTGGCAGCTTATGCCATTCTAGAGAGTTATATTTCCACAAAATCAGCACCCCAGTCCAGTTAATCACTTGGCACTGCCAGCATTTGTGCAAGGACCACAACCAGGACAGCCTGGCCCACCTGGGAAAGGAGATGCTGAGGGCAGCACCTTGGCCAAACCACTGCCTGCCAAGCTCCCAACAGGCACCAGGCAGAAGCTACATAGGTGACTGGAATTTTAGAAGCTCAAGGGGGCCTATGGAAAGCCAACTCAATAGCCCTATCATTTCACATGATTCTGAAAAATCTTTTTTTTTTTCTTCATAAAAATGGCTCAGTAACTCATTTACACAATGAATTTAATGAAAATCCACTTTAAGCAGCTGCATACACTAACAGAGTTAAAGCTGTAAGTGTCCATGCTTTGCACATAATGTAAGCGTTGATTTTGAACAGTATTTTTATTTTTATAGAACTGTTCTGGAAGGATTTTTGACAAACATCTTCCCATGAAAATGCTCGCTTGTCAAAATCCAGTATTTTTCATGGAAAAAAAAACGTATTTGAAATACTCGAATATTTTTGCCTTGGGAAAAAATAGTTTTTTTGCACAAAAACTTGTTCGCTATGCCACACAGCCCGTCTGCTCCATTTCATGAAGTGATCAACACTAGGTCCCTTCAGATAAACAAACCTGGATAGAAAAATACATTTCAGTTTTGGACATGATGTGTTTGCATAATTGGCTTTCTCATGCCAGTCTAAAGACATGCTTTTTTGGTGCTGCATAGGGCTACCTATTTTCTCACAAAAACATGCCACAGTCAAAGATTTAAAATGCTTAGCGGAATTGCAAAGGCAGGAATTTAAGTGGTATTTAACAATGCCAAGAAACATCTTCAGTCTCTCCTCTCATCCCTACGCCAGAAACCCTCAAACCAAGGCTAACCTCATGTTCTGACTGATGACTGAAAACTGTGATTGCCTCAAACATTCACAAGTAGTAGTGCCACAGGTTACAGAATACAGAAAGACTCAGAGCATTGCCTTTGGTCTAAAACCACAGTTGTGAACAAAGAAAACAACAAAAAACGGAAGCAGCAGTCAACAGCTGAAAGGAGCTTTCTGCAAAAGTAACGGTTGGAATTCCATACATCTTAAACGTCACGTTTTTATTTCAATTGGTTTTCCATATCTTTACTGTACCAGAAGGTAGTCTTTCGATAGAAGCTTCTCTCCCCTCCTCCCCCTTAATAGTGAATAAACTTTTATGAAGGATTTTACATTAGAAATTACTTATGCTTTGAAGTAGAAAAGTATTTTTACACTTTTCTACAGGGATAATCATAAGCTACTGCTGCAAAAAGAACAGGTCCAAGAACTTTTAGCATGAAATGGACTGAATACATAGACTTTGTCTGTTCCTTCATACAGGTGGTATCTTAACAGCAGGATATTTAACCTACCCCAGTTGTCTCGCTCTACAACCCAAGTAAGCACAAGATACACACTCAGTGTTTTGTGAAAGGCAACCAAGCAAGGTTGGGATTTATCTCCTACCTTTTACTCCATATTACTTTCAAATTACTTCAAGTGACTTCACCTACTTTCATCCTGGCAGCTAATTTCCTTCTGAGGTGGACAGCTCACTCAGATTGCCCTGGAGGTGGTGGGTTGATCTCAGCAAACAGCCAAACACCCTCACAAGATGCTCGGTTACTTCCCTCTCCTCCAGGACGGTGAGGGAATAGAAGGAAGGTGAGAATACTTTAACAGAGAGAGCAAAAGGTGCATGCAAAAGCAAAGCAGAAACAGGAATTCATTCAGAACTTCCCATGAGCAGGAAGATGTCCAGGCACTTCCTGGCAAGGGGTGAGTGAGGACAGGGTAGGAAACAGAAAGCCTTCACACTGTGCAAGCACCATTCAGCAACACCCAAAACGCTGATATTTTATCAACACTGTTTTAGCATGAACCTGCCTCACCAGACCCAGTACCCCAGGACAGCTGGGTGAATGTCCCCAAGCCCCTCTGTGCTGGTTTTGGCTGGGGTAGAGTTAGATTTCCTCACAGTGGCTGTGTTTTGGTTTTGTGCTGAAAACAGTGAGGACAATAGAGATGTTCTTGTTATTGCTGAGCAGGGCTTACAACAGGCCAAGGCTTTTTCTGTTTCTCCTACTGCCACGCTGGCAGGGAGGTTGGGAGGAGACGCAGCCAGGACAGGTGATTCAAACTGACCAAAGAGATATTCCAGACCATGTGACATCCTGCTCACTGTATAAAGTGGGGGGAAGAAGGAGGAAGGGGGAGGACATTTGGAGTGATGGTATTTGTCTTCCCAAGTCACTGTTACGTGTGATGGGGCCCTGCTCTCCTGGGGATGGCTGAACGCCTGTCTAACCATGGGGAGCAGGGAATGAATTCCCTGTTCTGCTCTGCTTGTGTGTATGGGTTTTGCTTTTCCTATTAAGCTGCCTATATCTCAATCCATGAGCTTTTCAGCTTTTACCCCTCTGATTCTCTCCCTGATCCCGCTGGTGGGCAGTGGGCGAGTGGATGCTTCAGGCTTGGCTGCTGCCTGGGGTTAAACAATGACATCCATTACAGCCCTGGTTTGGTTTCTTCAGTGTTTGCAGACACACCTGTCTTAAATGCACTGCATCTATTCTGTCATAAACCTCACACAACCAGCAAAGACAGAATGATGTAAATTTAATGCAACAAATAGTCAATAACAGACTGTCCTTGTTCTATACATTTAAATTGTCATCTGTGAGGCACAGCCAGAAGAAACAAGTTGAGAAAGTTTGCTCCTAGCTTTTAACAATACTGAAAATTTGGAGTTAATTTGACATGGAGTCGAATGGCATGGATGATTAGTGCTGCATCAATATTAATAGTCTCCTAATATTGAGAAATTATTGTCTTTGTCTTAACTTTCTAAGACAGTTTTCAGATCTAATTCAATTAAACATTTAGAATTTTTTTTCAGTGTTCAGAATTGCTTTGCAAATATGCAAAACCAGCAGCTAAGCTGAGACTGATTTCTTCAATACCTACAAGTTATTAGATTTTCTCCTAATTTATTTTAGGCTTTAATTTACCACGAATAGCCAAGACTTATTTATATTTACAGGGTACATATTGTACTTACAGGCATGAAAAATACAATTTGTCTCATCTAATGAGTCATCATTAGCTTTTGTTCCTACCTTTCCATAAGCAGAATATTTTTAACGTATTCAACTGGAGTTATTTTTACCCAACAACTTATATAATTATTTTTAATAAAAGCAGTCATATGTCAGCCCATCACTACTACTGCAGCTTATTTTCACATAAATCAACAACTTAAAAAGCCTACTTAAAAGAAACATTGCATGAAGAAAAAAATACTTTTCTCTCTATATAAAGGCAAACATGACCAAAACTTTTGGATTTCCTTTTTTTTTCTTAAGTGCTTATGAAACTTTCAGAAAGATGCTGCTTCTCTCCTCAAGAATTTGAAACCAACTCTAGATAATCTGGAAACCTAAACAGAATTAAAAAGTAAGACTGGCGTAAGAGACAGCTCTCCATCACAGCAAATTACATTCTCAACCCTTTCAAAACACTTGCACCTTGGCAAAACCCTTCCAATCAATTGTTACAAAGATGCCATTTACAGGCTGATTCTTATGAAACTGGGATCCCAGCTAAGCTATGATATATAAAAAAATGTAAACAGTCAACAATAAAACACTTAAATGCAAAATACTTAAACTCCTGAGAAAATCAAATTATGAAGCAGAAGACAGACAAATCATACACCTCAACATATTCAGAATAGAATGTCCACATTTATTTAAGTTAAAGGAAACAATTTCTGCTGTTCATTCAGTTAACCTTCACTATTTATTACTTAACTACTGAGTTACTTTTAAGCTCTGAGAAATGAGACTTATATAGACAGGAAGTTCTTCCTTTAACCATTAATGGGCTGTTAAGAACCTGGAGTAATGAAAAAAAGTGGGGAAGCTAAAACTACTTCAAGATGAAAAGTTAAAGCAGAACTGTGACTGACAGATTAATACACAAAAATATCACCTTGCATTATCTGCAAGTACCACACAATTGCTTATCTGGTATCTTACTGTTCACACAGCTGCTTTCCCTTTGGCAGAGTATTACCAGCACCACATTCCTGTCTTTCAGAGCACATGGTTAAAAAAGTCTTTACTAAATTGAACAGGATGAGCAAGAAAAACTCATTGAAAAGAAACCCCAGAAAGCGCAGAATTTTTTTCCACTAAAATTTGTTTTCCAGAAGTACTCACCAATTTTAAACAATGACTCCATTCTTCATCTTTAAAATAAACCTCAGGACAGTAAAGCCTGAGTTGTGGGAGGAGGAGAAAATAGCAGGGAAATTAACACTCGTTGCTCATAGAACACACCAGTGTAGTGGATGCCTGCCTGTTACCACAATAACCACCTGGCCTGGAGAGTAACTTGAATTATTAAGTACAAAGAACCCTTCACACACACAGTGCAAGACACAGGGAAGGTCAGCCCAGAACTTCAGATGAACTGGCAGGTGAAGGTGAGCTTGAGTTCTCATGGAGTGTTAGAGAAATGGTGGAGCAACAACTTTTGTGGCCAGGGCTACCAAGAAATCCCAGCTGACGGGGGTCTGCATTTCTAAATGTTGAAATAGAAATCCTTATCAGTTCTGTGCACTAAGAAAGGTTATCTTTAAACAGTGTTCTTTCACTGTGTCTGAGTATCTGTGGAGAGCTTTGTGCCCTGGGATAAATCACCATGGACCACTCCATTTACTTCCGTGACAGAACTAAGGAGTGCTGATTTGAGCTTCTGTGCTTCTCAGAACGTGCCAGGCTTCAACCAGACATGGTGACAGCCTCAGCACATGACTGTAAGGAGGGGCCTTGGTTGCAATCAGAGTGTCACTAGAAGGAAGGTGAAAGCTGAATTTCTCTTCGTAATCCATCAAAATTCAAAGAGCAGGAGGAAGAAATTTGCTTTCCATGGGTATTGCAAGGGAAAATTTTCTGGCCTTGCAATACAGGCAGTAGCACACACAAATGCAGAGGTGGGCTCCAAAAAACGCTAGTTATTATGCTTTCTGTCTTTACATGTTCACCCTGCAAATTTTGTTCACTTTTATTAACTTATCATTATGTTGAAGAAAATTTGCATAGGACAAATATTCTACCAATCTCCTTATGATTATTTTTGACCAAGACAAGTCCCTGATTTTAGGATGGAGCAAAATCTAATCTGCCTCTCAGTGTTAAGACCACTGTAAAATCATTTTACAATGCAAGGAATGAAACCATATATGCATTTGTTTTCTCCTCCTCAGAGTTTATTTTGCATGTAATTTTACAGTTTATACTTCATATCATACATTTATTCCTTCTCTTGAAAAAAGGTTTGACACAGACGCTTGCCTTGCATTACATTTTGAAACCTGGAACTAGTGCCAGTAAAAAAAAAACAAAACAAAAAAAAAACCCAACAAAAAAAACACCCTATAAAACATATTAGATCAATACAGTGTAAATATAACATGTATTAGAAGTTGCTCATTATTTCACTACAAGGAAAACAATCTGGGAAAGAAAAAAAGATAATCAGTTCCAGTTGCTAAAACAGTTCAGTATACTTTATTTAAAGTCATAGCGTAACAGGAATGCTTTTATTAGCCCACAACCAAACAATGATCAAATTGGTGTAGAGGAAAATGAAGCATGATCCTATGGTACTCAACTGCAATATAACATTCTCTGTCACACAGAACATATCAGACTGGGGATGTTCACAAAGTCCTTTCATTGTGAACTCTGCAAAAGACTCTTTTTCATCATGCTGCATTATTCCATCCCTTATTTTGCTTAGGAAGTAAGCCACAAGTAAGCATTCCAAGAACTGTGAATAGATTGTCAGTGTTGGCACCAACTATTCAGTAGTTTACACAATGGTTCACAAAGGAAGCTGGGTAGAATTATGACTTAGAAATGGTCACGGACATCTTTCTCTTTGGCTACTTTAAAAGTTAGAAAATTCAGATTTGTACAAAAGACGTTCATTTCAGAACCAATTCAAATATGTTTTTAAATAAATGGAACAAAATAAAGCATGTCTCGTTAATTTGGTATTAATTTTCCAGAATACTCTGCAGTACATTTTCAAATATACAAAATCTTACTCTTTACAAAAAAAGTTGTAGCTTATGAAGGAACTCACTTGAATTATTTTAGCAGCACTCCAATAATTAACTATCTTAATTTTAATCAAAAACAACCCCTTAGTTTGATCACTGTATTTTGAGACTGCTTCTTCATGAGAAGCAGTATTTCAAAAGTTATAAAAGTGCAAGAACATCATCATGTTCCAAGCTGAAAGGCAGCTTCTGGAAGTAGTGAAATCAGTATTGCAAGGTCCTGATATCAGTGAAGTAAATGCAGTGGGAAGAACCATTTTAAGTACCTCTTCCAGTGTCTTATTGTTGCATTAAGACCAAAACATGCTTCTCACTGAACATTTTAGTGATCTAAATAAAAGAGCTGTGTGACTTTTGTCCAGCTGTAACAAGTGAGACTCAGACTAAGTGATTTGGGTGGGAGCAGACAACCAGCACACACAATAGCATCAGCAGGCCACCACTCAATCGGCCTGCTCGTTTTACTGCCCAGCACTTTTGTGCATTTTTAATTAAATAAAAAACGGCAAAGTACAAGACTCTCAGAGGACCTTCTCATCCACTTGGATAAACATTTCTAATTCCATGTTAGACTTCACTGAAGAAGAGGAGCCTCAAATTAGGTCCCACAAACCATTAAGGCTGCCTTTTAGCCAAAAACTTCTGGTTTATTTAGGCAAACTACTTACTTTTAGTAAGAAGCATTAATATGTAACGAATATTTGAATTCACTATCAAAATGAGGATTATAAGAAATTAAAACTTTGGAGCAGGATCACTCTTACCATTCCTGATAAAATTCTGTAAACAACAATTTAATTGACAACACCTGCTGCTTTGCAACACCTTAAGTGTAATTTTGTACTACTAGAACTACAAACCCAACTTTTTTGTTTCTGCCTCTTTGTAAAGCTTCCTCAAAAGAGGGTCTAGCAAGTCAAGAGCTTTGCAATTACATGTGAATATTAATCTTACATTTTAAACACCTAATATTACTATACTCAGCTTCAAAAAGCCTCCTTAGAGCAAGTTTTGTTATACCTAGTACTAGTACAGTGTATCAGCAGTTCTTTGTGACTTGCTTCCTCGGTGGTAGCTACAGAGAACTTCACTTTGGGATATCCATGTTCTGAAGCACAAGAGCCACTCTGCTTGGAATGTACACCTGGGAAAAATATGACAAGAACAAGAACAGCTGAAAAACCTAGAAACCTTGCAGGACCCAACTTCTTAATATCAGCATTTGGAAGAAAACATATTTTAACTGTTAAAAATCTTTCATTTGTGCAGTGTTTTGAGTCATAAATATTATACTTCAAGTATGATTACTGACTGCTTAGTCCCTAGCATTGGAATTACACAAGATAAAAATTTAAAAGGCAGCCTGATTACAATCTATTTTCAATCACTTTTCTATTTTTCTTTTAATATCTTATCATGATATATTTTAGGTGCCTACCAGGAGAGGGCCTTATATGACTTACAGTGACCAGTTTCAAAAACCTGAGGATATCTAGGTCAACAGACTGTTCAATGATAAATGACAAAGTTTTGCAACTCTCTTTTGCCATGAATTACAGTTGTCCCAAGGCCTGTCATGTCATTTCATCCAGGTAAATACCAGCAAGATGACACAGCAGCATATTCTTCACACTCTTAGCACCTATGGAATGTCAGTGAGCAATAAAACTCACTCCCAAGATTGGACAGAATCAAAATTAACCATTTAAATGATTGCATTTTTCTTTCCATTTTTTCCCCAAATACCATGAAAACAGCCAAACACATATAATAAAAAGACTCCTCATAGATCACAAAAGAACTTGTGGCAATGTATTTTACATGACATTCCTTCCAAGCTGAGCAGAGTCACAATCAGAAAACAAGACCGATATGTGCTATCTACCAATTACCTTGATACCTGGTACTCCATCAATTGTCAGGTCAACGAATGTGTTTTCTGAACAAGTCAATAAAAATGCAATTATAAAAGGTAACACAAGATTGAAGATTATTGGCTTCATTCTGACAACGTCCTCTTTTAGACTATCCTTCATCCCTGTGGAATGTCTAATATTCTGCAATTTCAACTGCGTTATCTGCTAACGAGAGCCTGATGGCATGAAAGGCTTTCATTGTTTTGAAAACAGAGTAAAGCAATAAAGGAAAGAGCTTTAGGAAAAGGAGAAAAAGGAAAAGAACAGCTGATCTTCATTGAACCAGACAGAGCTGTGTCCAATGCTTCTTGAAAGGCAGAGAACATAACGATTTCCCTTAAGGTTTCAGTGATAAATAGCTTCTATAAACCCTGTGCAGGAGAGGAAATACTTAATGAAGTCAACTACCTCAAAACATATAGATAAAGGAGAGATTCTGAAGTTATGTACTGAGAAATTCAGAGCTCTGTGTTTGCATGATGAGTGAGGAGGGAGAAGGAGCAAACAGAAATAAGTTTTCTGAGAAAGAATTTGTAAAATATTACTTCAGTTAAGGGAATAAAATTAAGGTTAATACAGGACACAGCAATTCTCAATTATATTCTGGTCAATAATGTGTCAGATCCTAGGGGGAGTAAATTAGCCCAATTCCTTTAAAGTCAATTTACATCATCTAAGAATCTGAGAGCAATGTGGATCATCCAGCTCCAACCACTTCACTGGCAATTAGAATTTTAAAACTGGTTTAAGCACAATTTCAGAACTTGTGCAGATGATTGTATTTAAACTAAAGACAGATACGCTTTCCATTTGCCATGAATAGATGTATCTGCCAGCTTATTCCTTTAGTCACGTGTTTTGTCCTTACCTAGGGAAATTAAACATGCATTTTAGAGCTTTTTATCTTGGTGGGCTTCTTGCTAAATCATAGAAAAGCCACACATGGCACTATCTCCTAATCTTATTTCATTGGTCAGTGTAACCACCTCCAAGGGTACTCGCTAAAAAAAGCAACAACTAAGGCATCAACAATGAAAAAAAGTCAATTATTGATTAAACATATTAGTAATTACAAATAAGATTATTAATTATTCATTCCACTGGTGTACACTTTTCTTAAAAGGAAAAATACTACACAAGTATTAGATAATACTTGTGACAAGTATATAAGTATTATTCCTTTCCCCCGACCAACAGTATTTCCAGAAATACCGCATTCTACGTGCTCTGGCTTTATTACTTGTTTAAATAGACAGAATTCAGAACATTTGTTGTGATGGACTGAGGAAGAAAAATGTGACCGATGAGGCTGGGAAGATCACTTGTCTTTCCTGAGGTAAGGTGAAAACTGGAAGATTATCTGCCCAGGATCCCAGCAGGGTTTTCAGCCTGGATTTCTCACCTCCACTCCTCCTTCTGATAGCCTGAACCACAGAATTTTCTCAGCCTTTTCACTCCAATATTATTCCTTTTCTTTCAGCACCTTTCACCTGAATTACCACTCTCGTAGTAACATATCTCCCTTAACTTAAATTTATTTTCTCCATATTTTTCCTGAGTGTACTGACTGTTTCAAGCCATTGCACCAAGCCGACTGTGCTCCGAGCATATGCTTCAATCTCCATTAAATGACACGATTAAAAAAGTCAGGAATCTACTGCTGACAAGATAAGTTGAAATGCAAGCATTTTACTGTATGTTTGAGTCCAGACACTTTCAAATATATAAAAGTATGGATAATCCTTAGCTCTAGATGTGTCTGAACATTCAATTGATCAATAATTCACCATAATTCAGAGTCATCTACAACTGTGCTGTCTCATCATGCTGGTCACTGCTCAAGACTCCAAACATTATCAGTATCCTTGATACCAGTCAACAACTGGACACTGAGCCTCTGATTGCTGAAACTGCAGAGGCCCGGCCCATTTCTAACTCACCTAACAATCTTATCCAGCCCTGTAGTTCCCCAGCTCCTAGGCAGGAAGGCTGCAGGAGACCAGGCTGAAAGTCTTAACAGAACTGACTGGAGCAACCTCATGCATACAGCTTGATTCATTTCATCAAGACAGCAATCAGGCTGACCAAGCATGTTCTGACTTTGCTAAATCCAGGCTGGCTTTCTGATTGACCCATCTCATGTAATCCACTTGCTTGGACACAAATTCCAAGCAGAGGTGGTTCTTGACTTCTTCTGAGGGGCCCTACAGACCCCTCAGCCTTCTTTATCCGCCTTGCTTCAGGTGTCAGAAATTTCCCCCGACCACTATGATTTTCCTCAGATCATAGTCACCAGCCTTGCAATCACATCACTGAAATCACCCAAGCCTCTGGGTGTATCCCACTCATATACAGCGTCTTTAACCTATTGCTCTGCTACTTTATTTTCAGTGGTGCACTGTCACACAAAAAGGGCCTGAAAGCAGGCTTTGCCCTTGGAGTCTGAGCCAAAAAAAGGCACTGAATACTCCTGTATTGTCCATATTGTCCATCAAAGTTTTGAGTCTTCCCTTTGTCAAGGGACTTGCCTTTTTTTTTCTTAAGGTGCTCCTCCAATTAGCAGATTTGCAGAATCACCTTCTTGTCCTTCTTCATTTTATATATATAGTATACAGCCTATCTATATATACCTATAAACAGACAAGTATACTAAAAGTACAAAGAAGTTTCCTGATTAAAACCATTGCAGGAAACCTCGGTATTCATCAGCAAAAACATTATCAGAAACATGTAATTTTTTACTTTTTCCATACCCTAGGGAGAGTGTCTCAGAAGTTTATTCTTTTATATAATGTTGCTGAATTATATACTTTCAATTAACAGCTTCAGTTCTACTGATCTCTTCTAACCTGCTTTTTCTGATCACAAGTTTCATCCCATTGATGTCTCATTCACCATTTCCCAAGGCTCACTTGATGAACATGGACAAAAGTGAAAACCCAAAGAACAGAACACTAAAGAGAATTCATTCATAGCTAACCCACATCTTGATTCACATCAATCAAATCACCATCAGAGTCTCTCTCCTGTTTCAAGCTTTTTGCTTATCCTGAATACCCTTTCCAGCCATTTCCTCCCCTCCAGGCTCACACATGTTGGAAAGGCCCTCAGGAGACCCAAACTCCCTGCTGAAAGCAGGGTGAGCCCTGAGGTCAGACCAGGTTATTCATGTCTTTAGATCTCAGTGGATTGTCTCCCTACACTCTATACCAATTGCTAAGTTACAACACAGAAACTCCATTATTTTAGGAAGCCATCAAGACATCTAAAAACACACACACAGGAAGGTTCATGAGGTCTTTTCTGATGGGGACTGGAAAACATCGGATCTGTTTGAGACAGGATGACTCAGCTGCAAAGACAGTTTTTGACAAAGTTAACTTTCAAATGTTTAGTCATAAAATATCACTGAAAGTCTTTTTATCCTCAATTTGGCAGGAATGGAGTAACTGCTGTTACTTCACCAGCAGATGTGCTAAGAAAGAGGATGGTGAGGGATAAGAATCTGGTTTATAAGTCAAATACGAGATAGGTTTTTGTTAGCACCTTTGACCTTTTTATACTGCATATGAGGCAGTTACACTGTCTGAAACTAGGCAAGTCCCACACAGATCAAGACTTCTGGCACTAAAATGGTATCTCTAGTAAAGAGACAAAAAAAAAA
>VZTE01000365.1:1900334-1948442 GCA_013397775.1 Eulacestoma nigropectus | reverse complement strand
AAAAAAAAAAAAGGACACTTTTTATAATCAACCTCTTTCCCACCAACACACAGGGAATTCAATCAAGATCATCTCTTCATGATGGCTATCTCACAAACAAGGAAAAAAACAACTGGTACTACTACTGGCCAGGAACGTAAGATGTTTTTAGCCAAATGCTTACTCCTTATACTTTTTTTTCTGTGAATATCCAGATAATTTCAAGAAAAAAAAGAGATTAAAAGGAATACCACATGTAGGAAGCACCTGTGAACAGCAGCAGCTATAAGCAGAAATATCACCTTATATATTTCAAGAGAGGACTAAAATACACAGCAATCTCCAAACGTATCTAAAAACCCACAAGCAAGAGATTCTGCAAATGACAACTGCTACTTTCAGATCTGTCAGACTAATTCAGTACCAGGTGCAAGCACAACTGAAATTGGCTGGAACTGCAATGAACTACTCTTCATCCGACTTTCAGGATTGGAAAACACCAAGCCCTAAAAATAATTTCAAGGTCATTTTGTAACAGATGGGAGAATTACTAGAACTCAAAGCTAGATCAGGCACTGCAGAAAAATACTCAGTAGCACATATTGCAGCTGGTAGATGCAGAAGGCAATGTCACAAGAGCCTGTGCCAACATTATCCCAAACTTTTAATTAAAATGGGGGCTTTAGACAAACTCTTGTCCCTGTATCACTACTAATTGCCACACATGGACACTATTCTGAGAATATAATTAATCATCAAAGAATAAAATAGATGATAGCTCTTCCTTTCTGACTATAAATTATTATACAAAACCTCACACCTTTTGGTTTTCATTTTGCTAGATATTGCATATGGCAAAGAAGGCATGCTTAAAAGAATGTGAAGTTCTGCCTTCCAGTTTGTTTTTCAATTTACAGCTATACAGCATGAATATGCAAAAAATAATTTCTTAAGACTGCCTTGCTTCATATATGCAAAAGAAGTCCATAAATTGCACAGGGTGTATCTCAAAATTTCTCCTGTATTATCTTCTACAATCTTTTTTCAGGTTGAGAAAAAGTACTCTAAAAAAGATGGCAAAACCCCCTGAAAAACAAGTAGACTGAAAAGGAAGATAGGATGAAACAAATTACTAACAGAGCAACTTTGGAAGCATTACATTTCCTGGTGATTTTAAGAAGTCAAACGATCAATGAAGATGAATAAATGAATTTAGAAGTCTTAATCATTAAGAGATAAAAATCAAAAAGACTTTTCTGGTATTAAATTCTGACTGATTCACCTAGTTTGAACAGTTAAGTTTCTAACTACAAATGTTCTTTCATTTAATCTGTATATCTGTGCATGCCAGGGGAGACAACAGTTAAAGATTACATCAGTCCCTTAAAATTCAATACATAAATCCTTATCATGAAAGTTATTTAAATGCATATTTTCAAAGCTAAGGTCACTAAAAGCTTTTAGATAATTTCAGTCTATGGGAGTATTTTAATTTGTCCATAGACTCAAGGAAGCAGGAAGTTGCACTTTGACATTGAATAGTATACATTAAGGTCAAGGTTAAAACCCCGAGCCTGTAATAAGGATATTCTTAAAATGAACTATGTAATTTCACTTTCATTTAATGTGAAAAGATTATACCACTGAATGCCAAAAATAGAGACTCAGAAAAAACACAGCACTGGGGACAGAGGAAAAGGAATACTCTGACATCTATTTATTTTTTTAACTAATTGGAATGAACTACAGAAAAAGTAAATCTATGAAAGTTGAAATATGTTAAGCAACTATATTTCACAATAAATCATATACTACTTTTCCAATGATGCAACATCCTCTACAATATTCCATTTAGCCTGCTTATTACTCAGTTCTGTTGGTGCACGAAGTAGGAAAATATAACCCCACCATTCTCATATAAATCCAAACTTTTGGTGTGGTACAAAAAATTTACTAGGACACTTATTGAAAGCTAGTTCTTTCCTACGGCAAAATGCAGTCAAGTTGGATACCTTCGAAAAGACCAACAAAACATTTAGAGTGACCTGTTATCAAAAAATTAAACTTTTTCTTGCCCCTGCCCCAAATCTAAGTTTCACATCCAACCACAAAAGCCAAGTTAGGTACCAACAAATGAATTGATCCCTGAAGGGGCACTAAGATCTGACTGCGGTTGAAATGTGTGTGCAGCATTTAATTTACATCTCGCAAAGAGATGATGAGACATAAGCAAGACTAAAGGTTTAGAGAAGCATTCAAAAAGCACACATCTTTTATAAAACATACCCTAAAAAAGAGAAGTATAAGAATACCACAGTGGAGTTGTAAAGAGAAATGAAGCTGTGGTAAAAGGAGTCTATTCTTACAGGGACAAAATGGTTCACAGCTTGTTATTAGAAAGCGTGATTACAAGGGATGTTATGTACATTTCATATATTTGTTAGCAATCCATTATAGAAAAAGCAGTGAAATGGAAAAATTAGAACAATTATTTAAATAAGTCATATTAAAAAGGACATTTCTGTGCACTTTCTATGGAGTTTTCAAGGTGTGTCTGATGATTTTGAATTCTGGCCCTCTAATAGCTTTACTAAAAAAGCCTGAAAATTGTACAGTGAAATGCTCAGCAGTGCTTACAAAGCTCCATCTTCTTCCAGGATTCTTTACTCCAGGAATTTCATATCTCCCTTCTTCTCATTTTGATATGCCACCTACAATATTTCTTTTATTAGGTGATTTTTTAGAATGAATCATGTCACATTTAATCTATTTTTGTAATGCATTTGTGTACTATTTAAGCTTGACTTGAGAAGAAGAATTATTGCATGTGATTTCATTTTGTCACAACCCTCTGGGCATGTTTTGCTGACAATGTTTACCCACACACCTTAAGGGAGGTGCATCTCTCATTAAAAAATTACTTCTTTGAAGTTTGTGGTGGAGGAAGAACTAAAATTTGTGAAATAACAAACAAGTCTCATGCTTCATGAATAATTATTAAACAACAGGAAAAGAACTTTTATGAGTTTATTGGGGCAGCATTACGTTATCTGAAAAGAAATTTGATGGGAAGACTTTTGAGTTGGATTTTAGAAACTGCAGTTAAGACTAACAAAACTCCTAAGCAGGACAAATTACGCAATAACTTGGATGTAAATTGCTATTTAAAATAAAACACCTTTGTCTTACTGCAAAATAGCAGGTGGAGGCATTTACTGTTGTGGTAGTTTAAACCTTGGTTTGATGGGCAGGTTACTAAACCAACGAGAAAAGCTGGTAACGCCTCTGTGATGTATATATTTCAAGAATGAGGAAGCGCGGGAAGTTCCTTTTCCTGCTCCCTCATTGAGGGGTGGCGAAGGAGGGGCGTCCAGGCCTCCTCCCCGAGTGGCAGCGCGGGGCTGGGCTGCTGGGAACGCCACCCCAGAGCCATGAGCAGCCATGCAGCCGGAAAACCCCCAACTGAGGCTGAGACCGCATGGCCGAGATTCATCTGAGCAGCCACGGCCCCTGCGCGGAGCCGGTGGGGCTGGCAGGGCCTCCCGCGGCCAGCACGGCTCGCGCCGAACCGAGAAAGACACCACGCAGCTGGCAATGAGAAACATGGCAAGTATTTTCCCCGATGCAGAGCCCAGACAAGACCAACTTTCTTCCAAGTCAGAGAGAAAAGAAAAGTAAAGTCACGTGAGGAGAGGCCAACATGGTGGCACCACGGCCGGTAGAGGAAGGGAAAGAGAGGAGGCGCTTCCAGGATCGGAGCTGAAATTCTCCTGCAAGCTGTGGTGAGGACTATGATACAGCAATTTGTTTTCCCTATAATTCATGAAATGAAGTACATGGTGGGGTGCAGAAATTCACGCGCAGCCTGTGGAGAAAAATGCTCATGCCAGAGCCCATAGATGTGAGAGGCTTTTAGAGATTGAAGAAGAGAACCTTTGCTTTCAGGCTGGAATAGCTCATCCTTGAAAGACTAAAACCCCATGACGATTATGGCCCATGCTGGCAGTTGTGGGAAGACTGCAGGATTCATGGGAGGGATATTTTTCAGTGCAGCAGATTCAGGCGGACTGTTGTTTGTGATGTTCTGAAACCACGCTAGAGAAGTTTGCAGAGAGCTACATTCCGTGGGAAGAACCCCACAGCACAGCAGGAGATACTCTTTTCCTTAAGCATAAAGAAAGACTCTTAAGACATGAAACACTGCCCAAAACCCCATGTTTGTCTCCCTTGCACGGTTTGGTGGAAGGAGGGAGATACTGGAAGAGAAAGGTGTCCTGGACGTTTGCTTTGGTTTCTCATTATTCTTTTTACTTTAAATTTTGTTAGTAATAAATTTTCTTCATTCTACTGTAAGTTTGAGCCTGTTTTGCCTTGAAGTTTTTCCGTTTTCCTCAATAATCCTTATTTCATCTCATAAAAATGAAGTTTTAGTTTCCCCTTCTCTGCTCAATTATAGCAGAGGCAAGTAAATAAATAATTTTTCATGGTGCTTGGCGCCTAACCAGCGTCAAACCATGAAAGAACTTTTGTTCTTTCTTACGTGAAGATCTATTTGCTGAATTTAGGTTTTCCAGATTTTTTTTTCCTCAATTACTTTTACTCGGTGTCCTTTCACTCGTATTTTACCTTTATTTGGTGCATGGGGCATCCGCTGGGGGGTTGGCTGAAGGTGGTCTGTGAATTGGGTGGCTGAAGAACATAAGAGAAAGTTTACCTGACCCATGCTGCTGGTTTTCTATTTGATCTAGAGGTGCCATTGCCATGCCACAGCTTATGCTGCACAAGTGCATTTGCTGCTGTGTTTGCCACATGCCTTATCTACCACATGCTCCTAGCAAATGGCAGCTTCACATTCTGTCACTTTTTTTCTGCCTTGGATGGCTTGCACTCACCGTCTAACAGACTAAATGTGAAATATACATTCCGAATTACAGTTGATTGGCTTGCAAAAGTTAAGTTAGTGATAGATAATTAAGATGCTCTCCAATCACCCAGGCAATGTATTTCAATTGGGCACACGAAGCAAGGACTCTGGAAGCATTAATCTGCTACATAACCTTCAGGAACGAAATCTTAGACCTTTCATTTCTTTGTGTGCAAATTAGCACAAATACTTACCCACACTATAAGGGCATTGTCACATGCAAATACTTTTAAAAAACACACCAAAAAAACCACTCCTAATATCCTTTACACCAAGCACAATGAAAGTACAAAAATTCTTTCAATGTAATGAAATTATTTTAAATCATGCAAATGAAAGAAATGCCAATACTCTGGATACAATGAAAGAAAGAGAGAGAGAGATTAGAAGTGACAGTAATTCTCAGGAGGTCATATCTCATGAGAAAAGTTAAGATGTGACATTAGAAATTCATGTTCTGTTCTGCCATGCAAGAGGAGTGGCCCACACAAATCAGTGCATATACTTCATTTTTGCAGGCTCTTAATTACAAGTGTAACTTATCTGCAGGTGTTCACGTGCACCAATATATCTGTGCATAGAGGCACACACTCCTCACCCACATAAATGTTTTAGGTATAAAAATCTACTCAGCAATGTGTTTTCAGAATTTTTTCAGTGAACTCTTGCCTTCATTCCCAGCCTTTTTGAATCTTAGTTTCTTGTGCTTGTGAGCATACACACATACGTGAATGCATATATAAAGAATGGGAAATATGTGCACATATACATACATAAAGAATGGGGAGAACAACATTTTAAAATTGCTAATTGTGATGATTCTCATTCCAAGAGCAATTAAGAAAGGTAGAGTTTTATTAGTGACCACTTCAGCCAACAGAAATTGTATGCAAGGATATGTCTCCCAGTTCATCCCAAGTGATTTGTGGGAAAGTCTTTATCCATTATTCATATCACTTTAGGACTGGAAATCCTTGAAAATCTTGATTTGAACAGAGAAACTCTGTTCCATTTTGCAAAGTTTTTCTGTAAACTGAGGAGGAAAAAGCTAGCTGGCAAATGCACGATTTGCTCTAATTCATGTTTGTAGAGTTAAGCATATGATTTTAAGACAGCAAAGCAAGATTCAGTTTCTGCAGAGCTTTAAACAAAGCAAGCATGAAGATGGAGTTTCTCAGACATGAAAATAAAGCAAATTATAATATTAAGGATAGCAACTCAAAAGCATATTAGTAGGTTTTCATGCATGTTGGCAAGGAATACTGTGTGCCAGACACTGCAAAAGTGCATGGAAATACAAAAGTAAGGTTGAAAGAGAAAAATTAGTTAACATTATTGGTTATAATCAAATCATAATGTTATTATCTCTACTGTATTTAGACAAGGGTTAATTTCAGAAAATAAATTAAAAATTCCCTCTCTCCCAAGTACTAGAATAGACTCCGGATTTGTCCAAAGAATTGCAAAACTTACACAGATGCAAGTAGAATTAAAAAAAAAACAAACAAAAAACTCCCCAAACAATTTACTTACCATAATTGAGTTAGGTCGATAATTGTGAGGATATTCTTCAGAGAAGTACTCGGTATTGTGGTCCAGCCTTTGATGCCCTCCATATTCTCCAGCATCAGAATCCAGAAGGATTTTATACTTAAAGGCAACTGTTAAGGAACTAGGTCAAATTACTCTTAAACAGGAAAGAAATCAAAGCAAAAAATCTAGAACTGCAGTAATGGAAGCATGCTGATATATTCAATATAAAGCAAAAATCATAACAAAGCTAAGAAAAGAGTGGAAAAACATACAGAACATCTAGAAGTCCTATGAAGTTTTGTCCTGAAAATTTAATTTTAGCATAGTGACTCCTATTAAAGAGAGTACCTGCCAGTCTCTTCTGCAATCTGCCATGAATGATAAGTTTATAGCATTGCAGCAGATATGCACAGCACTTTAGGTGATAAACTAGACTAAAAATGTACCATTAAACAAAATGATGCATTTGAATTGCATTTAAGAAGTAACATAATTGTGATCATCAAGATCAATTGGTATTTAGCAATATTTTACAGTCTGTCAGAATCTGATCAATTGTCAATGAGAAAACCATGTAATTTTACAGAAGAAAACCCCACAACTCCTTTGAGAGTCTTCTGAAAAAAAGTTTGAATTATTACAGCATAGAGGAACAAAAGAAAGAATATATTCTAAGAGAAGGCTTTTTAAGATACAAACGTTCTGACTGCAATTGTTAAAATAGGTTGAATTATTTAACAAAGTGTAGCAATGAGCTAGAATACCCGTAGATACTTAAAAGGATTCTAACTGATTTAGTGAAAAATAAAAGATTAAGTTAAAATAATAAAGTCAGAAAACATAAGGAAATAAATAGGGAAATAAAGAGCTAACTCATATTCAAAAGTCAATTTCTTCTTATTTGGGACAAAAACAAATAGAATATTTTAATTTTTTTATTATTTCAGTACCTTGTATTTTTTTGATTGGACATAATTAAAGCATTTTTTTCCCTCCTGAAGTTACAACAGAAAGCAATCTCCACCCCCCACCACTCAAAAAAGAGAGGGAAATAACAGTGCTCTATAACCCACAATCTGCTTCCTCTATCCTAAGGCGTTGAAGAACCTTATTTTCCTAGAGCTTGTATTTAATAGGATTAGGGATGAATGAAGCGACATTCTTCCAAAAAAGCCAGTGGTTCTTAAACTGTTCTTGGGCTTCTGTGTTTGCTCAACCTTTCGAAAACAGGCCTGCTCAAAACCTGAAGGACTGTGATATAAACAGAATTGTTTTCAAGTCTCTTTACACAACTCCATCAGATGAGCTGGGAAACTTCCCAACCACCAGCCTTGCTCATTGAAATGTCTAGTGACAAGGAAGGCTGAAGCATGACATCACAAACTTTACACAACTTTTTTTTTACCACAACTTTACTCTGAGACACTTCAGTCTAGAAGATGCAATGAAGAAAAGTAAATGCACATGAGGAAAACGGCAAAGCTGTTAATTATCTCCCAAACCACAGATGGTAACTAATCCCTTCCCCTCACAAGTGTTTTCAGGAAAATGAGAGAATGGTCCAAAACTGACAAGTTAGTTGTTGAGTTGTACAGGGTAGGTGCCCAAAGATCACCACATTCTCCAGCAAGATCCTCATGTTTGTTTTCTTTCCTTATTAAAAAAAAAAAAAAAGTTTGGAAAATTATACTTTGCCAGCTTTAGTCCTCAAAGGCTTTCATGGGCATACCATACACACCTCTCCCCTCCTTTATTTCATAAACACATTCAAATTACCATTCATTTGTTGTCACCTACAACATGCAAAGCCACAAACTACAAGGTCCAGTTACTCTCTTCAGTGTCCTTTGAGCAGCAGCAATGTCTGCTCCTATTCCACTGCATATTTTATTAACGTGGCAGGAGAATGTCTCCATCGAGCATTTCACGCTTTGCTTCTGTGATCTACACTACAGATTACATTTAATAAGTTATCAATGTTGTTGAAAGCCCTGACATGTTCAACGATTCCCTTAAAACTATTTACAGCAAATGCCATTGCTATGGCTATGCTATTTTAAAAACAATTCATAAAATTATGCCTCTATTGCCAGAGAGCACTGCTGAAGTTATTATCACCATGTCTTCACCCATATAATAGCATATTTTGTGTAAATACTGTTAACCAGATCCTGAATAATGAGGTCACAAAAGAATTTTAAGATCTTCACAAATTAGGTATTTGTCTGGGAAAAATAACTAGTTTGGTAAACACGTGCATTTGCCTTCCAACTTAAAGCCTCACCAAAAAGTCAGTTTTCACATTTCAGAATTTTACAGGCATCTAGTTTTCTGGAGATTACCTTCACAAAAAAAATTAAACAACAGATGTGCATTTTAATTAAGTACATAATAGAAGGAGTTTTTTTAAGCAGTGAGGTCTCTTTTGTGTCAGTGACAGTGTTGGAAATACTAGCCTGTATTCTCACTGGAAAAAAAAAAAAAGCCTGATTTCTGTTCAGTTTGGTGCTCCAACTAAATTTCCTACCCACTACAAGGGAGGAGAGCAGCAAAAGCAATGAACCCTTGTATAGACAGAGCTGAAAATGGAAAAACTGACACATTATCTACCACATTAATTACTAAATTACTGTGCTTTAACAATGTTTTGAAATACATATTTTAACACAATTTTAAAATTTAATCTTCTGCATGTTTAGTGATACATTTGCGAAGTAAATGCAAATCATAAAATAGGATAATTTTTATTTTGTTCCAACACTTAATGCTGATAGAAGAATCCGAGTGGTGCTTGTGGGGGTGATAGAGTTTAAAGTGGTTAGGCCATTTTGTTTTTAATAATTCTTGAATTTCACTGAAAAACTAGCATAATTAACTTCAAGATGAAGGGTACCACTGTTGCTCCTCTCCACAAACTGCTAATTTTGAAGACTAAGGATTCAATCTAGAAGTGATAAAAAGCATATGGAGAGTATTTGGCTAAATCTTGTAATGAAGTTAAACACCTCAGCCTGATAAAATTCAGCTCAGGATATTTCAGTGACAGTTGAAGCCATCTCAGCACTCAACATATGCACAGGTACTGAGAGGGAGGGGGTACTGGCCCTTTTTGCTTCAGCCAAATATGATTTTTGTTCAAACCACATGTAAATTTAGAGATATGTCAGTTCATATTGGTTGGTGACTATAAACATAAAATGCAGATTTACTTTTAAGCCAAGATAACAAACATTGTTAAAAAAGGGGGGGGGGGATATACACATATAGCTTAATTTTAATGAGATTTCCAACACAGACAAAAAATTATTTAACAAAATCAAGTGTGGAATCTCAAGGAAGGAAAACGAGTCGTTGCTGAAATCTTTAAGCCCGTTTTCTATTCTTTCTCCATCCTTTCAGCCATGTTCCTTTTGAATAGAGGAAAGAAGGTTTCCATATTGCATTTTCACTGCAGACTGGCCTTGGAATCCAAGCACTATCCCACAGAAAGGCCTAGGCGGTATTAAAAACATAAAATTGGAAACTTATGAATGGTTTTCCTGCTAACATTCGAAGTTTTATCTACAATCAGAAAACTAGAGACAGCTGACCTAGATGTTGATTATTCATCTACCTCAAAAGTGAAGCAAATTAGGCAGAAATAATTTGTTAGTTCAAGCTGCCTTTCTCATGAAAAGGCTTCTGAAAGAGCATAATTTATGAAGTAAAATTCCAGCAAAAGCACAGAAATGTTTTTCTTTTTCCTTCACATAATGACTCAGAAATTGGGCAACAGAACATGCCACTCTGATTCTTACACAGACTCATAGCGCTGCAAATCTCCATCTTCTCCCATGCAGATCAAAGACGCATTCCCACATTAGTATGCTGTATTTCTTATTCACACCTATTAACCTCAAGTATCAACTACCTTGATGGAATTTAGCATTTGACTGATCCTAAATTAAGTCCTTTGTCTCAATGTGCCAGAATTCTACCAGGCAGGGACAGTTACACAACCGCACTTCAAAGCAGCGTCTCTGCCTTCAGCACTCGCACGCCAGTGACTCATTTAAATGACCTTCCTTGCTCATTAGAAGCTCTAGGTGCACGTTGTAAATGTCAGAGATCCTGAATTAATGTGGGATTTTTTTAAAAAAGTATATTTTTGCAGCATTTTGATGACAGTATTTGTGATTCCTCAGGTTGAATCTAGCTATTTGCTTATGGACAACTGGGACTTCAAATCACAGGATCCAAGGATCCAAGTCCAGCTCCTGGTCCAGCACAGGACGGCCCCAAGAATCACACATGCCTGAAAGCACTTTCCAAATGCTCCTGATCTCTGTCAGGTTTGGTGCTGTGACCACTGCGATGGGGAGCCTGGTCCAGTGCCCAACCACCCTCTGGGTAAAGAACCTTTTCCTAATATCCAATCCAAATCTGACACAGCTTCATACCATCCCCTCAAACACTGTCACTGCTCACCAGAGAAAAAAGATGAGTACCTGAATGTCATTATGAACCCTAAATTCATGCCAGTCTGGTATTCATTCAGTCTGGGACTACAATGCTTTGATACATGCTATGCAAAAATGGCAATATGTAAAACAGAAAAAGCACTCTTTCCCATGACATTTTTTCCCTGCTTTAGCAGTATATGACAATATGAAATGTCAAAATACAAGCAGAGATTATCTAGTAGCAATTCATACTGCTCAGCATTTATGGGCTCCCATGCTCATTTATAAAACTAAGGTCTCATTCCTTGAATACCTCACACCAAGGTACAGCATCTAAGGAGAACAAGCTGTAGAACAGAGCAACTCAATGTCAAGGAAAGTAAGTCAAGAGTGAAGACTGAAGCACAAGGAGGAAGGAAAAACTGACCCCAAACCGACTGTGACTTTTCCTATAGACATTGACTGGCTGAATATCCACAGAAAGACTTTCCAAACCAGGTGGGACCAGCAGAACTGTAATGTCTACTGACTACAACTTCTCTTATAAAAGTAGGATTACGTTTGTTATGCCAACAGCCTAGGAACACAGAACAGCTGAAAGAAGAATGACATTTTCAGTGAGTTCAGAACAGAGGACTGCCTACGAAAATGCAGGCCAGGCAGGAAGCTCTGTACCTTTTAACATACCTGGTAACATATCTGAGAAGCTGTATATAGAAACAGCTTAGAGATATATATCACTACGATATACTGACAGGCCAAAGCCATCCACTTAATAAAGGCAAATTTAATGACGAGTGTTACATGCACTCATTTGACTAGTTCAATCCACAAAACAAACTTAAACCTAAGTAGTGAAAGGATCATCCCACTTCCCACAACTCCCAATATCATTTAGAAAAATGCTTAATTAAAAACCACTTAATCAATATATTATAGCAACTTGTCTCTTCTGGCTTATAACAGCAAAAGGTATCAAATTAAAAATCCACTAATTTATTAAAAGAAACAAACAGACTAACAACAAACTTTCGTTTTTAGGTACTTCCTCTTTATGTCTAAGTTTCAAAGGGATCATAAAGAATTCCTTTTCAAGTGGAGAAGTTGTTCTGAGGATTTAATATCATGTTACCATGTGTCCTAGTAACAGGACAAACTTTTTTGAAATCTTAGGTTAAAAGGTTCCATTATAAACCTATACATAAAATACATGGTTCTAACTGCAGGAGAAGAGTTAGGAAAAAACCCAGTCAACATTAAAATACTCCAACGTATTTAAAGAAAATAGAAAACAAAGCATCACAAGTCTTTAAATTGCAATTTTTTACCTTTGCTTTCTACAAAATTATCTCTTATGAAGATTAATTTCTAATTTTTTTTTTTTTTTGCTGTACAAGTAAGATTCTATTAGTGAAAAATAAGTGATTTCTTACCTTTCAGCTACAGATTGCATTCAGATTAGAAAAAAAGAAATAAAATCAGCTTTCAACTTCTAAAATTTTCCTCACAAGCAAAACAGTACAGAAAAGGATATTTTCCTGGAGTTTCAATACCCACTCTGTAGTCCACATAACTTTGGTATGGATGGAAGTTGAAAATAAAAACGAGACCTGCTCTCTCAAATGCTATGACCTTATTGGATTCATGCTTTTCACTCACATAGGCCTAGGGGAAAAAAAATCCACACTTTAAAATATTTAATTTCTAACTGAATTAACAAAACCACAAAAAACCCCACTGCTTCTGTACCTCATTTCAAGTAATATAGGTAAACATTCAGGCAACAGAGATAAAGGCATTACATGCAAAATTAAATAGCTTATCTATGAAATGTCATATAAAGTTTTTGATTACTAAACTGTAGTTTACTTTTTACAAGGCAATGTAAAATTAAAGAGGTAGAAGCCTGTTCAGCATAGAGCACTTGAAAAATTCTTGCTCAAAGATTGGTAATATGGTCTTTCCATCACACTTCCCTTTAGTAAAAAAAATGGATTCCCTTTGTCAAATGAAATCTTCAACCTACTTGTTATGGAGATCTGCATCACATACACTATTATTAACTTAGAAAACAAAGCACTGGAAATGTTTTTTCTTTTTTTTTTTCCTTTTTTTTTTTTTTAGAAATCTGTGTGAGAAACAGCTTTGATAACCACATTCAATGGCTGCACATACTACCTTTTTTCTATTTGCTAAAGCCATTAAGAAATAACTAGACATCAATTAAAAAAAAAAAAATTAAAGTGGATTATAACTAGTATGAAACAATTAAACAGGAAGAAGTTATAATAATTGAGCTTCTTTCACAAAAATTGCAGTGTGATACTGGAGTAAAAAATGCAAATACAGAAGCAGCAGGTTGAGGACTAGGAGACTATAACTTACACTAGACTCTACTGAAAGTTTTTCCTCAGAAATGGAGTAATTATTTTCATAAAGTGTAGTATCAGAACAATTTACACTTTTTCAAAGCAATCCTTGGATTGGATTATGGACAATTTTATAGTCTGCTTTATCCAATCCACAGTTACTAAATAAAAATAGGAACAATAATAGGAAAAGATCATGTTACGAAGCTAAAAGGAGACTGTTTCAGGTTTGTATTATCTATGGAAGATATTTCAGTGCCATGTTTTGACAATTTGAAATATATGGTGAGGCATTACACAGCGCATAATAAAACACTGTTGAAAATTTCAGCATGCAAATTTGGAAATGTTTTTACTCTATTCATGTACCCAACTGCTGACTAAAACTTATCCTTTTGTGTATACAGCTTACCTGGGGAGATGCAAGCCAGCCAAATCTTTCCTCCAATTTATTCATGTCTCTATCAAAGGCATTTAGGAATTTATAGCGAAGAAGATCATCCTCAGTAAGATTAAACTGTCTTCTGGCATAGTGGTAGCTCTCATTATTCCCTATTCTGGGGAAGTCAAGCCATTCTGGATGTCCAAATTCATTACCTGGATTTAAAAATATTAAGGATCTGTGAAATCACATGCTAAGAATACACTAAGCCTGCAGAAGCAAAATACATTAATGTGCATTTCCTTTCTACAAGTTCTAAATTCCACAGAATCTGCTTCCATATTTAAACCAGTCATTTTATTATTATGTCTCTCATTTATTAGTATGTCTCTCAGAACTTCCATTTGTGTTAGCAGGTTTGTTTGGCCATTATAACTACAAGAGCAAAATATCCATGGACTCCAGGGGAAGTATAAAGTGATGAATGAATTATAAACTCCAGGCTATCATGCCATGCTCAAAAATTTCCCAAACATTTTTGTGCATAAATGCCATTATATCTCAATTTGGTTTTCTATAGCTGTAGCTTCACAAGTCTGCCAGTCTCACCCAGGTTATCTAGCCCACGAAATTACCAAGCAGACTCCTCTTGAAGACAAAGAACAGGTTTATTTGGTCGTGGATCACGTTCAAAAAGGAAAAAAGGTTGACATTTAATCAAGAAAAAATTTAGCTTCTCTTATGTAGAATCTCCAACGCAAATCTCAGCTGTCAAAGCTAACGATTCAAAGCAAGACCCCATCTGGGACTCAGTATTTTGAGTGACTTTAACATATCCAAGGTTTTCTTGGTTGCTATACTGTCATTATTACAGTTTGAGACAACTCCAAATGCATTTAATAATTCTAACTCATGCTATGACCCGCTGTCCTGCAGACTCTGTCATTTTGGACTATTCATTTGACACAGGATTAAAGGGTATCAATTACCTTGCGAGTTAAACACTTGTTTCAAAGCCCATGACAGTTGATTCATGACAAAGATTTCACAGATTACACAACACCCACTCACAATAAAACAGAGACAACAACGTGTACCTGGAAATATGTATGGAAAGTAACATGATGAAATTTTCTACTAAAGAGGTCTTCTACTAAAACAAAAAAACAAACAAAAGAATAGAAAAATAACCCTCATGTTTCTACAGGCTGTTACTCCAGTTTTGTCAATGAACTGGAGCTTTGTGGGCTGACAAAGGGCAGGGACGCCAAGGGAAGGCAAGAGATTCCTGGCTGGATACTCAGTATGTGCATCCACCACCCATCCGCTGTCCCACCCAGCCTGCACTGCTTAGAAGGCCTGGAGGATACAGGCAGCAGTGACAACTATGAACTTCGATTTGTGAAGTGATTTCTGTAATTCCATGCTTCACGGGAACAAAGAAATGAACAGAGAACAAAAGAGAAAAGCCTCATATATATTTAGGAGAATCCTTCAGAGTGGTATCTGCTTTGTAAACGAACTGACAAGTTGTAAATTAAATTTCCTATTCAAAAGCTAAACCACTAAATTTCATATTCAGCTCAAAACTGGAGACAAATAGAAAAGAATCAGAATCACAGCAGGACTTCCAAAATGACCTTGGAATAATGCTGGACTGAGCTCTTAAACTGTGCTAACAATACGGTTTGGAAAATGAGAGAAGATATTGCTACAAAACAGACTTGTAACCAAGTTCAATATTCTGTGAAGAGCTAGGCAAGGTATTACCTTCTTTCGTGATCTGCACACTATTGAAAAGATGAACTACATGCGATAGCTCAGCTAAAGACAGCAAAAAACACCAGAAAGTCAGAGATAATACATATCTTGAATTGATAGGCAAGGAAATCATATCTATTTGTTCAAGAAAAAAAACAAAAATGGGGGAAATAAGCAATACAAGGTAGCAAATAAATTAGACTGAACTAGCCCATCATTTCCATGGATTATTTCACTGTCAGTAGAGCATAGGTTTATAATGCATAACGACTCCCTCACCTCCACTTGCTTTGCCTATTTCCCCACCACAGTAACTAGTGATGTTCCAGTGCTGTTTTGTTGTCTTGGCTTTTTAGAAAGAACAACATAAGTGCAGCAAAATACTTAAGGCAGTCTTAATTTCCTAACTATTACTAATGGCTATTAAGAAAAAAAAGGAAATTTAGCACAGTGCAACAATTTAGCAAAAGACTAAGATACTTTCTGTCGCCAAAAACACAAGCCAAGGTCTAAACACTATATGTACTTTGACAATCTGTGTCCATGAGCACCTTCTGGACAATATGCTCCTGAGTCTTTGGTACTAGCTGCTTGACTGTAAAAGGGTCATTTAATTTCTCTTTATAGGAAGAAAATTAGTTCATAAATTGTAACAGAATGAATTCAAGTAGTTTTGGTCATGTTTTTAAACTGTGGTAAAGGGAAAAGAAAGTAACATTTAGGATGCATCTGTATCTTGCAATGCATTAAGGCCATGCATCCAAGAAAAAACCCACATCTAACGCTATTTTTTTTTAATTGCTATTTTTCCCAGTTTAACTTCATAACAAATGACAAGAGGGACTAAGAAAGGAAAGGCACAAGTAAGTGACCAACACTTATTGCTAGAGATAACTATTGGTTCCGTAAATGTGAAGCATGATCTGCCTCCTTCCCCATGTTACACTTCTCATCTCTGACAAGAATCAGCAACATTCACTTCTATGCTTAGAGGCTTTCACAATTATCAAGAAGTACTACTGGGATTTCTTTTCCTCTAATTAATTTGCTGTTTGATGTAAAGGTCCAAACTACAGATTGACAAGAAGCCAGCTGCCACAAATGATGCAAATCAAGACAATAGAACTAATGTGGGGGACGCAGAGAACAAAGCTGAAATTAACTGAAGTTTTGATTAGAGAAACAAAACAAAGACAAATCCTTGAAGAGCAATGCATGCTAATTTTATCTAGGAATTAATTGAAGTTTGCTATTTCCTGCATATTGCGCACACTGGACAACTTTATTATGTACAAGTTTTCAAGATAACAATTCCAACAAATAAATTAACTTTCTACTACCATAATGAAAATTTATGTCACCCTTGTTTATGAGGCTAGAAATGCATTTATACCACAAAGAAGTTAGGCTGCTCGGGATTCTTTTGAAGTTGCGCCCCACAGGTCATTCAAGTTTTCTTGATCTCTGTTCTTTAGACGTCTTTAGTAACAATTCTCTCTCGAAGAATCAGCCTAAGCAGAACTGAAGGGATATTTAAAAGATGGAGCAGGCAGTTTCAAGAGATGCCTGTTATTCGGAGTTTGCATTTTTAATTAAGTATGACACTAAATACTTTAAAAGCAGTTAAAACAAGTAGTTTATATTATACAACAAATGTAAGAAGTTTAATTAGGCGTATAAGGCTGAACAAGGTTTTAAATTATCTAAAACACTACAAAAAGATCCTATTTAAAGCTGATGAGCTGGAGACTGGACACATTAGGACAAAATTCCAACAGTTCCACTTTAAAGTACATATATCAAAGTATGTGGAGTTACACCAACTTACAGAAGCCAGGTAATTAAGTCATCCAGGAGTTGTAACTGGTTTGAATTCAACCTCACTACCATTGTGAAAAATGATGACAGCGCAACAATCTGCAGGCTATAAATAGAATCAATGTAAATCAGATCTAGATAGCATATGGTATTTATCATTATTTCAAACAATGAAACTTCATTTTCCCTAGTTGCAAAACTCTTGGGTGTTAAGTAATTCTGATACTCTGTATTTACTCATATTTGTACCAAATCTTCTTCTTAACATTCATTACTACCAAACCCAAACAATAAACACTATACTGCCTCTGAATGATGAGAGAATGAGCCTCACTGCAAGCATTTCTTTAGTCCTGCAATCCATGCAAAAATAAAATAAAAAATTGCAAATTGGAAATGAACTCCTCCTTAAACATCTGGGTTAGAAGACCTTAATATTTTTTTAATCCTCTAGCATTGGTATTCAATGACATATTGGGTCAGAGAAGACTAACAAAATCAATTCAGGCAAATTATATTTTAACTTCTGCATAAAACACGGACCAGAGGAAATATCTAGCATGAGGTAATGGTAGAGAAGGCAATTGCTAAAGCCAGTTCTTTGAAAAAACGTGTTTTTCTCCCAGTTTCTGAAAATACCACATATTGTCTCCTCCCAAATCATGAAATATAAAAATCAAGATGAACACCATATTTGTTTTGCAGCTTGGATCTTCCATATTTCCTAGGGGAGAAGGGAGGGAAGGCTTAACCTTCCCTGTACGAAAGGATCGAAGAATGCATCTCCTCTGGGGTGACGCAGTCACGAGGAAACACAAGGATGCCTCCAATGTATCCAAGACATGGGAAAGGGTTGAGTCCTTAAAATGCTTGCTCTAAATCACACAGGGACACAGTACTCTCTGCAAGGATACCGTACCTGTTGCTTCTCTCTCATTCCCACTTCCCATCAAGGGTTGCTCTGTCTTCACCCATTTCCTACTGAGGTTTAAAAGTTGGGAGCTATTGTACCACATAATTTTACAACATTGATAAAACAGTTCCAGGTTATTAAAGGAGAAAATTTTCCAGTTGTTCCAACAAAAATTCCAACCATACTAAATGACATTGTTCAGTTCTCATACTTCAAACCCACACCTCTCTTTTGTCAGATAAATCACAGAAAAAAAACCAAACCAAATAACAAGAAATAAAGAATTCTCCTCAGAAGCACCAACTCTGCACCTGTACTAGGAAAGGCTGGATGGCTGAGAAGATTGCTTACATAGAGGAGTAACCAAGCACAGGCATAGCAGACAGGACATGGCATTGCTTACTATGATTTATTTTTCAACAAAAGCAAAGCATATTATGGTTATGCCCACATGCTGATATTTAGCAGAACTATATTTACACAGGAAAAAACCCCAACATTTATCTGGAATAAATTATTCTTTCATTTACTTATTTGTAGTGTTCCATCAGAGGAGTATTCAATAAAATATTAGTGGCATCACTGACAACAGTATTCAGTTCCTAAGATGAATGTTTTCCCTTAAATGTTTACTGATTAGAGCAAGAGTTTCTGCAGTTCTCACTAACAGACAATTAAAAAAAGAAAAAGAGTATCACAAGCAGTTACTTAGACTAGAAAGGATCTTGAGAGGATAATTATTTTATTAATCTACTCTTAGAAACTTTCAGGCCTGAAAGTTTACATTTCAGCCCCCCTTTCCCAGTGTAGAATAATATATTTTTGACTTACAACTTACTCAATGCCCTCATACAGTATTTAAAACAATAAAGTAGCAATTAAACTATTTGTGGTGCTTTCACCCTGAAACAGTTCCTATTGTGCTGTTTCCTACTAGCTGCATCCTGGTAAAAACAAGAGATTGACTTTGATACCGTGACATTTCCACCAGGCTCTATGTGAACATGCACAGTATACATTATTTAGTCAACCTCTTCCAAGAGCTCACTAAAATATTTAAGAACAGAAATACTGCACAACACATTGCAAAGGTTAAAAGAAAAAAATAAAAAAAAAGACAAAAAAACCCCAAATCTAACAAAACATACAGATCTATATCAAGAATTTTTTTTCAACAGAAGATGCAGTCAGAAAAGTTCCAGCTAAAACTTTCAGCATGATGCACTGACAAGTATTGACTGGTACCACAGCTGACAGGTTAATGGGCTTACAAAGTGAATTTAGGACAAGGCTGGAAGAGAAAGAGGTCCAAGAAAGGTGGCAAGTCTTTTGCCCTAGGATATTCAACAAATAGCAGTTTTCTTGCTAGTATCAGTAAGAATTTCATTGTCTAATTTTGAAAAAGCATATAAAAGTTTGAGAAAGAAAATGTAAACTGAAGAAAAAGACCATTTAAACAGTATTTAATGCATAGGAAAGTTAAAGCTTTTTATGTTAAGTAATTCAAGTTCAGTATTACTCTGCTCTTGTTACAGGAACAAATCTAACTACTTAAATATGAATTTGCTAACAGCACAAAATGAGAACATTTGAAATTAAAATTTGGAATAAACTTTAAACAAAGTAAGGGGAAAAAAGGCATTCTAAAATAGATGTCAGTAATCAAAACAGGTGTATTGTGAGAAGCCCTGGTTTTCTTGAAACAGCACAAATCAGCCATCAGAGTATACTTCTGGTTGCAGGTCTAAACCTCTTCTTACCTAATGTCCTCAAAGTAGGACATTCCCAAGATTCTTCCTAGACTCACGTATCACTGCTTTGAGATTAAAGTTTCTTTCTGCCACTGCCTCCTGCCCTCTACCTAAGGGTGGTTCAATCCTGTCATGCTGAGAATGTAATTATAAACTTCCTAAAAACATTTGCTTTAGAAAGCGTCTCAAGATCTTCGCAATTTTAAACATCTCTCGTCTGCCATTGTTTCCAGTGAACCTTGGTACTTACGAAGGTATTTTCAAAAACAGGATTATGTGATTACTGTCAAAGTCTTTGAAAAGGCACAGCATCATACTGCTACACTGTCTTTTCCTCAAAGAAATGGAAAACTCCAAATAGCCACTACAGCACCTGAAGTGGCACCTGGGCACTGTTGCACACTTCTTAAGGAGTGCAGAGACCCTTGATGTGCTCAGTCTCAAGGCTGCCACTGTTAAGACTCCTCTGATGCAGAAAACCAGTCAATATTTCTAAGTTCCCATGCCAGTTATGCTTTAATGCACATAAGGAAATGGAGTTATTTGTTTTCTGAATGTTACATAAGTGATTTGTGAATTTGGAAGGTACAATCAGTGTTTTGTTTGCAGGACTTGGCACTGTTTCAAAGCAACCTGTTACTGTAATATCTCCTGCTACAAACTTGCATATAGACAAATATAAATAAACATAATATATTAAAAAAAAAACCCAACCAATTGGTGTATTTGTTTCTACGCACAATTCTACACAACACCTGAAATCTTTGGTGTAACTAACACCTAACTTAAGCCATACTTCAGATATGCAAGGATATTTGCTTAAGAATTAGTTGGAACAAACACAAAAATGGCAAAATCGAGCAGAAAAATAGCTACAGAGTTAGGTGTATTGCACGTGAGCGAGTCCTACTCTGGAATATTTCCAGTGTGCAGCATTCTCCCTATAGGAGCCTCCACTTCAACAAGGACCACGCTATCCTCATGTTTTTCAGCAGTGCTCTCACCAACACTTAGGATGTGCTACCTGTCTTCTCGCTCCTCAAACTCTTTGTGAAAATACCCAAGACAGAAGTTCCTGTTGGCAAGTTATCACTGCTGTTTTCAAATGTATGTTCTCTAGATTTATGAGGGCAGCCAGGCTGAAACATGGCTTGCACTTCAAGCACAAGGTTGCTGAGTGACAGCCTTTACTCCAGGAGCTTGTTTCACATTGTCTGATCACATTTCATTGATATCTATTCATTCATAGATCTGCTTCACTTATAAAGCTGTCCTGGAGTTTGAGATGCCCATCTGGTCCTCAGCATGGTCCCTTTTTCAGACATGTATACATGTCCAAGCACTACACTTCACCTGGAGATATGGAACAAATGGGAATGTTGTGCAGAGCACCAAAGAGTAACAGAGTAATCTGATATATTTGTGCTTGATGCCAGCTGAATGTGAATTTTCAGTGCTTACACAGCCCATGGTTTACACTCCAGCACAGTTCTGGTGAATGTATTATTAAACAACCTGCTGTGAGTGAATACAATCCCTGTATAATCAGGTCTGGACATAGTTTAGTCTTAGATACTTATCTCTGAGGTGAGTTGCAAAGCTCAAAGGCCTTTTCCACATCCTTGGACAAAGCGCAGGAAAAAAAAAAAAAAAGGCAGAAACCATCATGGAGAGTAAAATTCAATACCCTACTCTCAAAATAAAAGTTTATAGAAAGAAAGGAGTGCACATTTTGATATCAACTTATAGAACTCTCATGCAGAAAATCTTGAATGTTAGCAGAGATTTTTACCACACTGAAAAGTGAAAAAATGGTAAAATGATTCTGAAATAAGCCACACATCATATTAGATAAGAAACCTTTTACATTAAAATCCTTCCAGCTTCCTAATTCAGCAATTAAACATCAGGACAACAAATGTCAAAGAAGTTTTTGACCATAATGGTATCTTCCAATTATATAGTGTTCAGAAAAGAAAGATTGGGAACATATAGATGTATTTTCCAATTGTTCAATTATTATGGAGTTTGACAACACCACTCCAGCATAATGTGTATAGTGCTTGGTCATCATTTAGGAAAAAGGCAAATACTGTGATCCAGAATTGCATATTAGCAATGTTTCAGAATACAAAAAATCTTCCAAAATGAGAAGAGTTGCAAGCATTTTAAAGTCAGGTTTCTCTTACAGAGTGTCTCAAATAATTTGTTTTAAGAAATAGACTCGCCCTAGTGAGCTCATAAAAAAGCATAGCCCTGGCAAAATCCAGCCTTCCTAATGTTCAGCAGTGCATTTTCTTTCTACAATTACTCCAATTTCACTACTTAGCAGGAAGACATTCAAATTTTTATTGTACTTCTACCTCGCAGCAAAAGAATGTATAAGACTGACGCTAAATAATCACGCACTGAGGACTCAAGGTTGTATGAGGTTAAAGTTTTGGGTTTTTTTGTTTGCAGTTTGGTTTTGGGGGGATTTTTGCTATTGGTTTGGTTTTTTTTACACAACAGATGAAAATAAATGCCAAGTACTGACACTGAAAAAGTTTGGCCAACTACTCCTTCAGCTTCAGGGCTACTGCTGAGGGATGAATGAAATATGAGCCATCTGTAAAACTCAAATATGCTGGGGAAAATATAAATACAAAAAAAACCCACCAAAAAACAAAAACAAAAAAAACCCCAAAATGCGTATTTTGAGATTCACTTGGTTAATAATTTAAAATAGTCCTGAGATAGGATATATCAGCTAAATAATCCACTTTTCTATATTTATTAAAGTGAATGTTATACATGACAGTATACATGAGATAAGGAGATTCACAAAAAGACCTGAATGTGTAGGAAAGAGGAAGCCTCAAGAGTCACATTCTCATTAGGCCTATGCCAAATTAAACAGTACATTTACATTATGATTCATTTTCTTTCTGCTTACTAGTAAATAAATAGATTAATCAAGTACCATAATCAGTTTAAACTCTATTAAGTGGAAATAATTTCCTGATTTTTCCTCTCACAATAATTTGACTCTTAATCTGGGAAGAAAATTAGCTTTGAAATACACTGATATTCCAAAGAACAAAACTGCTGCTTCACTGTGCGTTTCAAAAGCAGTATCCTCAGTGGATGGTAAATACTTATGTTGGCATAAACATAATTAATGTGTATATTAGAAGAATGCCCTGCATCAACTTATGTACTTTTTGCATTCACTGTTTCAGAGTCTTTTGCTCCCTCCCTTCAACTTCTTCATTGTTAGCTTCACAGTCTGGGGCTTTTTTTGTTTGTTTTTGTTTTATGGGGGATTTTCTTAAGATATTCTTACGTAAAAAATGAAAGATGATGAGTAGTTTATGAAAGACTATAGCCAGGCACTTGAAAGCAATTTTTCTAAGTCATGTTTATTTGTTTTAGCATATTTCAAAAATCCTAGCATAATAATCTTATGGTGACAGCATAATCTGTTGCAAGATCTCTGCTCATTAGAGTGAGTCATAATCAGAATGTCTAAGGCAAGATTATTTGTATTGTTGGTGGGGTTTTTGTGTGTCTGCTGTTTTTTTCTATATGGAAATAGCTATTGAAATTTTCAAGTTTGGGTTGTTTTTTTTTTTTTTTTTCAGAAAGAACAGTTAGATATGAGGATTCAGGGGTCTCTGGTACTTTGCCATGCTACAAAAGGGGCAGGTTTTAAGAAGAGTCTCATCTGCCTGATAATCAACTAAACTACTTACAACTATTACTCTGTATATTAAAGTCAACTGCTCTTGAACAGAAAATGCATGGTTTAAATTGAAATGCCTTGTCTGTAAATGAGGTCTATTAATGAAAGTGCACAAAAGGGGTGTATTAATGAGAAAAATCTCTGATGATGTAATTCTGACCTGTTCAAGGCAGTAATTGCTCTGGTCTTCTCTCTCCCTCTTACTAGAATAGGGACCAAGTCTCATACAGTTTTCAAAGAGTTATTCTGAACTTTTTGCAAGATACAATGTGTCTATCAGACTGGTTAAAAATCAGAATTCATTTAGAATCATTGAGATGTGCTGCTTCCACAAAAATACTTAAGTCTTGGAATGCTCACTGCATCAGATTTTAAAATTTAGCATAGATTTGCAATTGCTTCATGTGGATGTTATGCATGCACATCTTATATGAAAGGAAGTGTCATTAATTTTTTTTTAAGCATCTTAAACCTGATCCTTGAGCGATCTTTAGTCACATCTCAGAGTATAAGAACAAAAAAGGAAAAATTAAAATATCATAGCAATATAATGCTTACATATTATTAAAATTCTTTTATGACTGTTTACAACACCAGAAGAGGATAAAGAAAGGCTGTAATTAAGAACCAGCCTCTGAAGAGCATCACCTTCTAATACTAATCTACAATTAGTTATACCAGACTAATTGCAGGTCTTCCAGTATGAGTGGGCATGTGGAGACTGCAACTGCAGTTCAGGCTGGGGCAGACTTTTACAAGTATCCTGATGACCAAATGATCTGGATTCACAATGTAAAGGTAGTCTGGACTCACCTGTACATTGATCAATGTCAGCACAACTGAGAAGTGGGAGAAAAGAGAAAAAAAAAAGGGAAAGAAAACAAAGCAAAGAAGGAAAAAAATTAGATATAGGCCAGCAGGCAACAGTTTTGAAAGCTGAAGCAAAACCACCACTCAGATAAAAAAAGGGACTTAAAGGAATTGGTACTGATGGCACTTTTGGTGCAAGCAGCAAGTGAATTATAAAACAGCCACCAAAATCTATAGGAACTGAGCACAATTATCCAGGAAGGCATTAATCTTTTTTTGTTGGTGTTTTTTTCTGTTTGCTTGGGTTTTTTTTTTTTTGTTTGGTTTTTTGTTTGGTTTTTTGTTTGGTTTTTTGTTTGGTTTTTTGTTTGGTTTTTTGTTTGGTTTTTTGTTTGGTTTTTTGTTTGGTTTTTTGTTTGGTTTTTTGTTTGGTTTTTTGTTTGGTTTTTTGTTTGGTTTTTTGTTTGGTTTTTGGGGGGTTTTTTGGTTGTTTTTTTGTTGTTGGCTTGTTTTTTTTTGTTTAGTTTTTGCCACTGTTGTTGTTTTTGTTATGTAAAGAGACAGGAAAAAATAAATCTCACAATATCGTGAAAACAGGCTTAAAACAAGTTGTTTGTTAAAATTTAAAACATAATACAGAAACAAATCAGACTGTAGCAATATTACCATAGCCTCTCAAAAAGCAGTTGTGGCCAAAAAAGCCCTTTCTGCATGTTTAGTTACTCCTTCACATTCTCCTTCCCTTGTACTTTTGAAGAGGACATGCCTTAAAAATCAGCTTTAAGAGACATCAGAAGAGCCACAATCTGCCCTGACTTAAGTGGCATAATTCCACTCCCCTTCCTTCAGGTAATCATTCTCACCACAGCCAGAAAGACTAGAGAAAAGATTATGGACATTTGCTCCCTAATAACAGGTCATTCGATGAAGAGCTTTTAAGAGGTACCCAGAGCATCATCATGCAGAGCTTCTGCTGATTTTCTCTTTGGTCTACCAATTTTCAGGGTTTAGTACAAAAAATTTTTCAAATAGCTGGGAAATCTGAGACCCACTAACACACTCCATTTCCTGATGAAGGGCCCATTACACAGGTAACTCCAGACACCTATCAGCCTGTACATTAAGATCTCTAGTATGGGGCACATCACTGAAAAGTGATCCAGTGCTCTTCCTTACTGTCCCTGTGGTACAGGTGGGAGGGAAAGCTGCATTTTGGATGGTGGAAACCAAAGGTGGGATGACTCTGAACAAATGTCTTCTAGTCAAATGTCTTGTAGACAAGAATGCTAGTTTTTGTCCAGAGTTATTCCCATGAGAAAGGAAGGTATCATGAAGTCAGATTGGTGATCTGTCTTCACTTTTTTTTTTTTTTTTCCCCCAAATAAGTTTGTTCGAAGGAGGTTAGGAAACAAGTAAATAGTTGTAAAAGAATGGTCTAGAACTGTGAACCTCTGTGATTTAACTTCTAAGAAAAAGAGGTTCACCATGAGCTGCCCTCTCTGTTCATTCCATTATCTCATACTTCTTTATCTGCAGATGACAGCTATCCCTTCTGGCTTTGAAATTCAACAGTTTGCTATATACACAGAGGCAAACATGATAGTATTCATCTTATGCTCAAAACATATTTAGATTAGCCCCAAGATCTGAATCAGCTGAAGGCACAACAAAGCTGAGAGCCTTTCAAGACATAACAAACTAATAATTTTAGATTTTTCTTGTGACACCAAGTTAATGGACAGAAAACAAATTTACACCAATAAATGAGAATCAGAGTAGAAATTGTTCCTAGATTACATTACAGCTGCTTAAAACCTGAAAAAATTTTAATTTTTCAGTTTTGAAACAAATACTTCTGAACTAGTATACAAAGTAATAAAAGCAATCTCATTTAGGTAGCCACCTCCAACTTTTTCCTCAATCAACTTTTTACTAAAAACATATATTCATATATATTGCTCCTTTCCCTACCCCAAAGTTTCACATAACTGCTGGAATTTATTCTATATGCATGCATTCATTTTTTAAAAACATGATTTCCAAAAACAGTGTTTCATTCTACTGAAATATAAATCTATTCAAAGTACTACACTTCATGCTGTCAATGCACTGTACACAAAGAAGTGATACAGCTTTTTTTAGATGCCAAGCTGAAAATATATTGCAAGCCTATTAGGCACAAAATGCTTTATGTGCGTTTAAGACAAAACTTCTTTGTCAAGGGAAAAAGTAAACTTTGATCTCAGGAAAAAAAAAACAACAAACAATTCTGCTTCCATGTCTGAAAAGCATTGTTACAACTGTTTGAGGAAGGCCAAATATGTACAAACACTAAGATGATGATTTCTCTTCTCCCCCTCCAGCAATGCTGTATGGAAATACAAAATGACAAAAGCAAAACACAGACAAGACACCATTAGAGATTACTCGCACAAAGACAGTTTGAATTGGACATATGAAATTTCTTAGTAATGACTTTTCATTCCTTTGTGGGTTTTTTCTTCAAAAAAATAAACTTGCTCGAGTGATAAATGCTTTACATGGATCATCTATAAAAAAGGGGAGACGAATCCTCTGAAACAAGTAAAATTACACCTTTATATGCAAAAAATTATTTGCCAATGTCATTACTCATTTTGTTTTGTTCCATTTCATTCCTTTACACAGCCACATTATGGTGGTAGCTTATTTCAATACATGTTTTCTTATTTAGATCATAATGGGAACATTTCATTGTCAGAAAACAACATATCCTCTGAAAGCCCGATACGTCATGGTAACAGCAGGAGGGAAGAACAGAGACAGGGCCCTAACAGGAGCCTAGTAAAAACTTCTCAAGTTCCTGAGCCCAGCCTCGGGGTATCTCAGACATGGATCACATCACCCATTTATAAACTGGGAAATGAAAAAAACACAAATCAAAATCTTACTGAGAGAATATGATGTGTAGACAGCACCTTTATTAAGATAAAATTTATTTATTTCTACAAGCCTTTTCCTGTATTTCAGTTTCCAGAGGCAAGCAATGGATTTAGTTCTGTATTCTTACGTGCAGTGTACAAACCAAGCAAACAGCCTTCCATGTAGGAAATAAAAACCTGAAAATGCAGTCTTCCTGGTCTACAAATACAAAAGCAACTAGCAAATACAAAAAGGGACTTTCACAATTGTTCTGAAAACTTCAATTATGTCTAGGCTGAACTTCAGAATATGAAAGCTATTTCAAATGAAGATACTCCCTGCTTCATATTTAATTAGGACACCCCTTTCCAACCCATAAGTAGGAAAGCAGGATATCAATAAATAGCTTACTATATTTCTAAGACTAGTTACAGCCAGAACTTTAACAAGCTTAGTGCAATATTTATTTTTCTTTCTGTTTTCTTTTGTTTTCCTCTCTCCAAACAGAACAATAAATTTCACATACTGAGGAAATCTGCACAAATAAGGCAAGTTTTCTTTACATCTATTGAAATTAGTATGTCAATACTCTGGCACACTTATCAACTTGTGGGCTTTGAATAGTCATAGAATCATTATGGTTGTCTGCGAAGTCCACCACTAAACCATGTCCCCAAGAGCCACATCTGATGAACACCTCCAGGGATGGCGACTCCACCACTTCCCTGGGCAGCCTGTTCCAGTGTATGACCACCCTTTCAGTGACGAAATTTCTTAATACCTAATCTAAATTTTCCCTGGCACAACATGACAGCATTTCTTCTCCTATCACTTGCTACCTGGCAGAAGAGACCAACCTCCACCTGGCTACAACCTCCTCTCAGGTGGTGATAGAGAGTGATAAGGTCATGTCTGAACCTCCTTTTCTCCGGGCTAAACAAAATGTATTGAAAAATACAGTTTTAAAAAATTAACTATTCGCATATTCAAGAAGATATACAAAAAGCTGTTTAAGTACAGATAAATAGTACACAAGGAGGAAAAAAGCATAGTAACACAAGTGAAGACTTATGGAAAATAGAATATACATTCACACAGTATTTTGGTAGCTATAAACAACTAGCGCTTGCACTATGTTTAGCCCAGATGAAAGAAAAATGTGAGTTATAGAAGCCCACCCATGGTCAGACTTCTGCACTTTTCCCTTCAAGCAATATTATGTGCAATTCCTCGCTTGCTAAAATGGTGGCAGCCATTAGGAACTACAATAAATAACCAATCATGAAAATAAACAAACAAGAACAGCTCAGCTTGAACGAAGTTTTTGTTTGTTTTTAGGAGCTCAAGACAAATAGTGGAAAAGCATGCTGCCAATCCAACAGTGTATGTTAACACAGGTTAATGTTTTCCATCACATAGCCTTTTTTTTCCATTAATACTTTGAAATAAGACCATACATTTCTCCATTATGAAGATAAAGGCTGTGAGCTTAAGCTGCACAAAGAGCTGACCTATAATACAACCATCAAGATGATCCAGGTTTTCCTGCAGTATTTTGTATTAACAGTTAGCCGGATTAAAAAAAATATGAGAGGCTTAAGGGAGCTGTTTCATAATCTATGGATTGACTCTTAAATAAGGAGTTAGTGGATTACTAGACTGCTTTTAAATAATCTCTCTAAAAATGCCACTTGAGAAGATATTCCATGAAAATACCTTGCTTGCAGGACCTGCTCTGAATTCCACAAAAAGATCAGAATACTTATCGCAACTGAGTAAAGTTCTAAGCTTCTGGCTGTAAAAAGACTGCAATAATACTTTTTGCTTTGTGAATAATCCTGTTCTCCTGGAGACATTAGTCACTTGTCCTGTTACTCCTCCTGCCCTGAACTTTTAAGTTGTACATTAAGACAGAAGTGGTTTATATTCAAAAAGGCATTCCAACTCAAAAGGTACCTGTACTATTTGGGGGGAAAAAAAAAAAAAAAATCTAAAAAACCCTCAAAAGCAATCCCTTTCCAACAAAATTCATTTTTTTTCAGCCAGAAGTAATTACATTGTCTTCATAAACTCCTTTCTAGTTTACTCCACTATAAATTCCACCTCTCCCTTCTTGAAAGCTTACTAAAATCAGCTCCATATTCATACTAAAGATTAACCTCATAACACTTAACTCTGAAGTAAAACTAAAATTCCTCATTTCCACTGTATTCTCTCAATTTCCATGAGTTCACAGAAATAATTTACCCTGAATTATGTACAGGACTGCAACTTTTTAGCTGGAAAGATAAAGTGACTGTCGTGGGCTAACGGAGCCCTCAGTTCAACACCAACCTGATTGTGCACTGCCTTCCCCCTCCCACTGTCCTGATCCTCGTCCTACCTTGCACACCCCTCCTCCCTCCAGCACCAGCACACAGCTACCTCTCTATGACTGATACGATATAAAAACATTTTTCCATTAAATCTCTTGCCATATGGAAGCACAACAAGTGGGTTAGGGTGCTTTCAAGGATTTCTTTTTGCAAACTTCAACAAGGTTGTAACGAATTACAATAGAAATGTAGCTCCAAATCAAAGCATGCAGTGATACATTCCAGTGACACCTGATGCCCACACAGTTTTAAGAAAGAGGGTGTATTTAGATCAGATATTAGCAAGAAATTCTTTACTGTGAGGGTGGTGAGACACTGGAGAAGTTGCCCAGAGAACCTGTGGATGCTCCATCCCTGGAATTGTCTAAGGCCAGGTTGGATTGGGGATCTGAGCAACCTGGTCTAGAGGAAGGTGTGCCAGCCCACAGCTGGAGGGTTGGGACTAGATGACGTTTAAGATACTTTGGTTGTTTCCCTTCCAACCTAAAACATTCAATAATTCTATGGAATTTCAAACTGAACATCCCAAAAGACATCTGAGAAAGACAGGCCAACATTCATAAAATATGTTCTAGTGCTAATATGCTTTGCTCTGCAGACTACCACTTCTTAGGAAAAATAGAAAATACCTTGTCTCTTGAAGTTCGACTCAAATTTAACTATAATGTTGTTCAAATTCTTATTGTAGCAAATTCCTCTGTGTGTGTTGGATTGATGGTCTCAAAAAATTAGGGCAATAAGAAGATTCTAATCTAATAATATCTTGTGAAAATAAGAAGCTCTTGAACACATAAAAACGTCTTTTTTTTTATTCCAATGTCATCACAAAGTGTTATCTCAGCTTAAGCTACATTGATTTGGGGAATTAATGACACTACTGAGATAAACTCATTTCAAATTACCTCAATTGCATGCATTAAAATCCAAATTGGAATATATGCCTAAGGATCTATTATTCAGACTTTACAAATACAAAATGTCACCTGCTCAGTCATGTCTCAAACCAACAATTCTTTACGGAGTAACACGTGGGATTTAATTCTATTTGGCTCTGCATTGCCCAAAACCAGTCTGAGAAGGAGCAATGTGTCACCAAAGGTAGGCTTGCGATTAACAGATTCCCCTGCATGCTCCTGCATCAGCTCACTAGAGTCTGATGTTGCTAAATTACTTTATTTGGGTCACCTTTCTCTATGTCTGTAAAAGCCAGCCTACAAAGTATAATCAGGAAGACATTTTTTGCTCTTTGGTAGATGGCTTTGGACAAAATAGTTCCATTTTTCTCTCAGCCCTTTCCAGACTTCAGAGTACAGACAGACTGCAAAAAGTAGAAGTAAAACACAGCTGGGTGTGGTAAGGGGCTGCTGCTGCTTCTTTTCAGCATTGGGGGTTTCAGAAAGAACTAACTTAAAACAAGTACTGATAAATTATCAGCATCAAAATTGCATCAAGTACAGTGAGCAGCAGGGAGAAAATCCACATCATATTTACCCCTGCTTGAATGGGCATGCTTACCCTTTTTTCCCTGCTCTTACACACAAAGTTCATGCACAGATTCAGTTTTTATCAGGCAGATCACTTCTGTAGACATCTGGCATCCAGGAAATGAGTGACCTCCTGCAGTAAGCATTTCATTAGTGACACTGATAAACTCAGAAATCAACTTTACTCGTTCTGTGTGAAAGCTACATCTTATTACACAAACCTATTGAAGAAGGTACAACAGAGGGAACCCCCCCCCAAACAAGTCTACTCTCTCTCAAAAAGGTAAATTACAATGGAGACCTGAACGCTGGACTTCAGTTTTATCTACAGATCAACTTAACACCTACTTGAAAATCTGAAAGTATTTTTAATTTCCTTTCATTTTTGCATTGTGTCTTTTAACCAGGGACACAGAGCACTAGAAGCAGAAGTCTGAGCAAAATCATCTCAAAAAGGCATTCTATATACCTTACAATGTGAAGGCTCTTCTGAAGCACTAATGATTAACAAATTGTTCATAGCATGAACCAAGCTTTGAGATTTTTAAAGCAATTGTAATATGTAACAGTTTAAAGCACTTAAGGAGTATATAAATAGAGGATATTCAAAGCCTTTGGTTTGAATCAAAGTTAACCACAGCACAGAAAGTGTAAGATGGCTACATTTAACTGCTTAAACAATGAATCATGACCAAAGAAACGTTTATGCACACACAGATATAAAAATTTGCACATCTAGATATAAAAATTGTTCTATATATTATCAAATTTGAAAAACTTATCACTGTTCCATACTACCAGGCAAAAATATTCTGTCGTTTACTCAAATCTTAATTTTGGACAATGTCTGAAGTCTAATCAAAATAGATTCTTACATACAAAACAGTGTGTTTATATGCACAACTCCCAAGAAATTTGAGATACATTTTTATGACAGAGCTGATACTACAGAGCTTGCATTCTGAATTTAAAAAAAAAAAGGCAAGAAAGTCTAAAAGTCAGGTAAATCTGTTGATTTTAAATGTATTTGAATTTAACATCAAGAAAATGAAAACAAAATACAATTTGGTCAGAATATTGCAGAATCAGAATCAGTCTTTGGATCTATCTTTAGTTATTTTTTTCCATAAAAGACAGCTAAGTAAAACTAATCAATGTCATTTGTAAATAGTTTAATTATAGTTTACTGTAAATAAATTCTGAATCTTATAGTTATGGAAAGAAAAGACAAACAAAGAAACACAATTATGACAGGAGAGAATAACAGCCCTGCCCTGTAGAGTCAGAAATCCAGGTGTGAAAAAAGCTTTTCATAATGATATGAGTTTTTCATAATTTCTGTAATGAATAACATTTTTAAGCAACGGAAGAGAAATTCCTCTAAAAACCTGTGCTGAAAGTTGTAATATATAGTACAGTTATAATATATAGTGTAAAGTTATATAAAATTAAAATATATAGAGGCCTATTTCTGTGTTCTTCAAAACAGCAAATAAAACAACAATAAAGCAAAAATGAAGGCTGTCATACAAACAGAAAAAGAACTCTTATAAACTCTAATAACTTCAAGATTTATTTTACAACTTCATTCATTATTCTTTAGCAAGCCCTCACATCACATCAAGTATTATATTAGCAGACCAGGCTGCATGCATTCACACACTGATAGCGGAGATGTTACAAGTCTGAAGTGTGAGCTGTACAAATCGTACAATATTCAAGGCAACAGATGGAGCCCTAGGAACAAAGCTTGAGACACTAGCAGAAGTTTCAACAACAGTATCCCATGGTTAAATGATGCTAATAGGCATAATAATAAATAAAATTTAAAAATAGGAGTCCCATCCTCAAAAAGACCCCAACACCTTGCAACTGAAGCACAACGTCAGAATGCCTTGATACACTATAAATCTTCTCCACTGGTAATGCAATCATATCCAAAACCCAGCAGATGTGGGTACAAACTAAGGAAACATCAGCATTACTCAGAGAAAAACAAAGTGCCACTCATGTCAGCTACCTCAGTTAAGGCTATTCCCTCTACAGTCCTGGAAAATCCTTCCTGAATTTCAGTCCATGAACACAGTTGCAGCAACTGTTGATTCTCAAGCAGTTCTGAGGATGCTGCTGGCTATGAAGGTTTCTGTTTTAAGGTTTCTGCCTTGAGAGGTCATGGTGTGGACACGGATACACCATCGCATATAGATCGCTGCTGCTAACAATTTTATTTATTTATTTGAATAACATACACACATGTATAGTGCTATATTCCCTACTCTTTCAAGGAGGATGTACAATTAACTCCCACCACAGATTCCTAATATTTGGACATACTTAATTTGTGAAGAGAGGTGGGATAAGACAGGTCTGTGTGTGATTCAGTTTTAAATTATGAGACGGTCTCTCTCTTTAATTGCTTTTCCTCCAGTCACTCTAATGTGTTTTGAGCAAGTGTAGAAATGAAGCTTGTTTCAATCAACTCTAAATGAATAAATATTAACAGTTTGCACCTCTAGACCTTGCAGAAGAAACTGTCAAAGTGATTAATGAAGCCTAATATATAAATCTGGATTCTGCCCACTGCCACTGCCCAATCCAAGCTGTGAGTGGGGCTGCATATGGGGGATTATGCAACAAAGTTGTAGGTGGTCTATCACTAAGTCTCTGAGAAACTGAAGGGAAGATTTCAGATTACACCCTTCTTTTCTACCTTTAAGGGAACATAATTTTTTTCTGTCTGGCTGTCATGGAATTAAAGCACCCGCTGGGACTGGCAGGACATTTGTCACAGATCCTAGGCAAGCATATGAAGAAGGATGACTTCAAACCACCTCTCCTAAAGCTGCAGTCTGCACCAAGCGAGCACTTCAAGGTTGCTTATCAAGAGGAGTTGATGGAAGTGAGCAAGTTTGAAGAGCATCTGCTCTCCCAAGGCCACTCTTTAGGTGATGGTCTAAAAACCCTGTAACCAGTGCACAGATGTAAGATGCATAAGAAAGTGATCAGAAAAAAGTGTAAAAATGCAACATGCCAAAGAGAACCAAACTCCCTTAGGTTTAAGCTAAATATCCTTGTTCTTGATACAAATTCTTTTTCACCTAGAAGAGGTAGCAATAAAAATAGTGGTTCAAATTCTGTTTAAAGTAACATTCCTATTTATATTGTAAGTTACGCTGTATCATTTTTATTTCAGGTTTTTAATTAATACTCTTAGAGAAAATGATACACACCTTTCTCACACTGATATTGGTGCTACTGATACAGTTTTTGTACCATTCCTTTTCTTGTTTGTCAATATTTTTTCAGGAGCCTGTTGTTATGAAATTCCTTAGCTTAAAAGTGAAGAGCTGAAAAAATATCTAAGTTGCTCTCTCTAAAAGACACTGAGGAATAGATGATGCACAGCATTTTATTTTTAAGGATAAAGAAAGAATAAAGTCTCATCACAAACTCTTTTGGTTCATGCACAAAAACTTAAGATTAGAGAAGGTGTATAAAACTACTGTCTAAATGAACTAACAAGGGGGAAAGAGGAAACTTAACAGACAATTTTGATAGTATTGAAACAGGTAAATGTCAACCCAAACAGTAACATCATCAGTCAATGCTCACGATGGCAAAAAAATGTTATAGTTACTTCAAATCACTTCCTAGCTATATATTGATATATTTATATATATATAGTCTCAAAAGTTGTTTTCAAGGGAGTGAAACTTGGTCTCTGGAGTCTTAATTAAGAGTTGTTTTACTATGGGAGAGTCATGAAAAATAGTGCTAGAGGTTCATGTAGGAACTAATCTCCATCTAAATCAACAGATTTGAGCTTAAGCTAATTTCAAACAAAAAAAAAAGAACCAAGGAAATGATCGTTAGCAAGATAAAAAGCAAGACGCTACAGTGGCATAAAACAGTAAGTATTTGTGCTATGAAAGATCTCAAGGACTCAAAATGCTATTTTGGGTGTGTATATTCAAGGCAATAAAACAACTACCTTTGCTTGTCTAAATCTAGACACACAGATGTATCTTGCAAGACAAGGAGAGACCATGGAAGCAAGCCCACTGAAGAACTGGCACAGCGGTTTTACACGTCCTGCAGGGTTTCCCTAAGTGCAGGGCACACGCAATGAACAAGGAAATAGAAAAGGAACATTTAAAGAACAACAATTACCATTGTCTACAGCTTGTCTTCAGGGGCAGAATGAAAAAAGAAGCAAAAAGAAAATGCAAGGATGCAGAGGCAGAACAGTTTTGTAGTGTTAAGTTCAAGTATTATTTTCAGGAAATATGTGTGTGTGTTTACACTGAAGTTAAACTCTGCTGGGTAAAAACAGTGGTTGCTTTATTTTCAAGCTGAGATCAGAAGATTCTTGTAATACTCTAGAAGTCTTATAACAACTTCTATTAGTCCTTGTTTAGTGATTGAGGAATTATGCTCAATCTTAAGACCTTTTGTTATTTTGTAGAGGACTAAAATTGACAATTAAGAATTTTAGTCAGATACAGGGTTTTTATTTTGGATTTGTTTTCAGATCTTGATATTAGGGAGGGCAGAGATCTATGGCCCTAAATATTTTTGCATATACTTTTCTGGGTTTAAGTTAATTAGATGTGTATGGAATTTCAATATCACTAAAACTTCAAACAAAAATACTTGAGTAGGAAGAGAGAGTTTTTTGTTATTATTCACATTTAAAAAGACTACTTTCACTATTTAATATACACACATTGTAACTGCTTGAGCGTATAAGTGTCATTAAAGTTCAGACATTCAAATGTGCAGTGTCTATGTCAAGGCCTTCATAGAAAATTAGTAAAGAAAGAAACCCTTTAAGAAGCAATCACATGTGCTCCTAACTAAAGCATTGTGCAGGAGAACTTGGAATTTTTGTGATTTCCTAAAATTCTGTGACAACTTCTGACTCGTAACTGGCCTGTCCCAGTATTAAAATCTGTCTTTAACAGGAGCTGGGTTGAACAAACTACAGCTGTATTGGGCTTGTTGCTCTCTACCTGCTCTGAAAGAAGAGAATTTAGACAAAGCAAAAGTTTCAAAACAATTGCTACTTTTTTACTACTACTATGAAACAAACTGCCCTTCCAGAGCGTGCATTCACTGCAGCAGGACGTTTATCATTGTTATTCTCATTTTCAGCCAGGCATATGGAGTTTTTCCCTTTCTAGGTTAAGTCTTCCATGCCAGATGCACACACCAAGCCCGAGAGATCACTTGGAAAGCTGTGCATAAAACCAAAACACAGACTGGAGGAAAGAATGCTCCCAAAGGTTTTTGTTACAAGGGAACCAATTTACTGAAACGACAGAACTTTCCTATCCACATTTAAGTTTGCATACATCACTCATTGCCAATACTGGGATATAAGCAAGTGGGAAGAAAAAGAAAAGCCTCCAGTGAAAACTAAACATCCAGAAACATGAAAAATAAGAATCACAACTTTCAAGATTTTTGCAGTGGTTTCTCAGAGATATATGTAAGGGCAGAGAACCATCCAGTGTAAAAAGTGAGAAAGATGAGAGAAAACCCCAATCAGTGTTTGATGCACAACCTCTGTCAACAGGAATCTGCTTGCACATATGGAGCCCAAACGATACTCCAACATGTGTGTAATTAAATATTATTCCAGATCTTCAAAGAGAAATTATAGGATATATTTGAGAATACAGATTTCCACTCCTGATACATTTTTTACATGAGGTTTGTTTTTCCTTACGGTGAGCAAAGCATTCAGAAAGCAGGGTGTTTCTTGGCTGTGTTTTCAGAGACAGAAGGTACAAGATTCTTTAATGGAAAGACCTAGGGAAGCACAGAGGCACCTGGAATGCCTTCTCCAGGCATTGTGAAATATTTCCACTCCTTCCCCCACCCTACGGGAGGCTTCTCTTTCTTACCTTTGGCATTCACACAAACCTGCAAGTTAAAGAACTCATTTGTCACTGTATTTGCTTAACTAGGTAGCATGTTGCAACATGCACTTTTAAGTCCACAGCATTCTGAATTTATATGTTTTCCCCTCCAACAGTTATTACAATCTTTTCACCTTTTACATACAGCAAACTATAATGCAGTTACTGAACCATTTGCAGTACTCAGAGATACCCAATATTAATTGCTCAATCAGCCAGCATTGACACACTGGATTTAACATGCCACATTGCATTACTGATTATATTTCTAATCTTACTAAGTCAATCTGGGGCGAAGACACCTGCAGTTTAGCTGGAGTATTTTGTAAACACCTGCCTCCTTAACTATTGTAGTACCACTAGTTTGGATGGAAGCAGATACCTCATACCTTGAACATTTTGGTGCCTGATTGCACACTTCATAAACACTCCATTAACTCTTCTTCACTCTTAAGAAAAAAACCCTGCATTTTATTGGAAAGAATAGTTTTACTAGGATTGCATATAGTGAATTAATTTGTTCTGTACCGAAGTTGCTTCAATTCTTTTTAAGAAAGTCAGCACAGTATTTTCTGAGTTTTCTCCTAATACAAAGAAAGAGAACATGCACCAGTACAGGCATGCTTAAATCCAGTGTCACCATTGTCTTATGTTCTCCAGTTTTTTGATCAGAAAGTATGATGTTAAATACACCATAAGGGAAGAAGGGCAGTATACATCCAACAGTCCCCTTAAACTTTATATAACAAAACATTTAACCACAAAAGTAGAAGACAATATTAAGCTAAAATTCCTATAATTTTTAAGTGTTACATTATCAGAAAGCTGAGAGGGTGATTTTGTAGCAGGTTTTCAGTCTTTTTTTCCCCATGAGACTACCACAATTGCTATACAGAACTTGTCAGACAACATTACAAATTTTTTTATTCTAAAGTAAGAACTATTTTGCAAAGAAATTAAAGGAATGAATGAGGTAAAGAACAGCACAAACAGCTTTGGAATTTTGGATAAAGCTAAGAACATTCAACTTGTAAGACGACTACATGAAACTGTAACTTGCTGATTACATTGGACTAACAACTGAACTTTCTTGTAACAACTGTGCTTAGAAGTAATGAAACAGTTTTATTTTACAGCTTACGGACCAGAAGAAAGTACCACTAATTCTTACTATTTCTGTGCTTTGATAGCAGCATGTGCCTCCTACGTCTGTGATTTGTCCTTGCCTACCTCCTTAAGCTCTAAGGAGCAATGAAATAAGTCAACTGATTCCAGACTACTTCCTGACAATTAATAACTGAAATAAGCACAGAGCTATCTTCAGTAAATTCACTGTTACCCTAAAAAATTTAAGAGTGTAAAAGAATAGAGATGAAATACAACCCAGCTGTGTGAGCCACAGCTCACCACCTGACAAACTTGCAGAATAACAATTAAAATACTAGTCTGAGTTATAAAAGTTATTTCTCTTACAGTTAGGAACCATCTTGATTTTATTTTCTTTTCTTATAATACATCTTACAGACAAAAAACCAACACATATTACCTTTTGTACTAAATCTATAAAAGCATTTATGCTCCAAATTTCAGCACTGCGATAAATACTGTGGATATAAGATGATGTCAGATAATATTATTTCCCTGCCACGCATTCTGTAGAGGAGAAGATGTGAGACTTTTTCCTAAGATTACTTACCCATGAAGTTCAGATAGCTCTCTCCTCCAAGTGCATGAGTAATGAGACGGATCATTTTATGAAGCTGTATCCCACGATCAATAACTGGCGTCAGAGGCATGAGCACACTCATGTTTGTGTACATCTCTGCATCCATCAGGCGAAAGGCCAGTGTCTTATCACCAACCAGTGCCTAGAACAGTTCAAAAAAACACTGAAGAAAACCCTGGGGTGTAATAGAAGTGTTTCTAAATTTTTTTTGGTTTTTTGAAAGCAGGTGGTCTGTATCGTAGGGGGAGGACTTGCAAGATTGCTGAGGAGCCAAGGACGTGGCTCAGTGTGCATGATACAGTCCCTCCTCCTGAAGGAAACATCCTGCCACTGCCCATGATCATCAGGTCACGGTGACCCTACATTCTGACCCCTGCATCTGTGCATCGTGTGATGTGCAATACAGATCTGGTCTGCTGGCAAAAACTGAAAGATGTAAACCGAGGCAGAGACATCCATGAGCTGAGCCTGGACTGGTGTTAGCCCCAGTTGTCTGTTTTCCCCTTGCCATCTTCCCCCTGGTTCCTGGGGCTCCTGGACTGATGGGACTGAGCATATATGATAATGGACCAGCCACTGCCTAACCCCTGGTCCTACATTTCACCTGATGGGACCAAATTGCAAAATGACTTTAAGAACTTTTTCACCTACAGATACCAAATGTGAAACATCAGCATCAACTCAGTAAGTGAAAAGTGACCATTTGGGAATTTTTATAGGAAACACAGAAAATAAGAAAGGGAATGTCTAAAGTAAAAGTTCCTGGAGTGTAAAAATAAATGGGTATTAACAAAACTCTGATTTAGACATACAGAGTGAGTAAGAAGCATTCATTTACATGCAGTCAAGAATGTGATTGGTTTTCTGTGATTTCACACAAAAGAAAAAACTGAATGACTAACTTGCTAGTGCTCACTGCTACTTGAGAAAGGCCACAAAATGCTATTCAGTATATTAGCAGGCAGGTACTTGAAAACATTTTGGAGCATTTGTATTTAAATAGCTGATTTTTGTTCAGTTAGATCAATTCTTGTTTTATACTCTTGAAGGAAAACTTACTAAATTCTGTAGATACAGATGAATTGTAATCAGGTGTAGCTGAAAAGCACAATCAACCTTTCATTTTCCAACTGATAATATAACAGCATATATAGATTATTCTCTTAAATAAAAAATAATCTATTTAAAGGGAAAAAAAAATCCCTATGTGACAATGACAAGACTGAAGACTGAAATGAACAACTATTTTCTGGACTCAGAATGTGGCATTTGTTAGTGCCATTTAATATCCCTTAATCTTTCCAGTGGAAGAGAAGTTAAGTGTTCCCTATTCACATTTTCTGTGGCAGCTGGGATTTTATAAATGGATACATTTCCCCCTTCAATGATCTCTTTGCTACCCCAAAGAATCTTACTCTGTTCAGTTTTTTTCTTATGAAAATCAATCCACACCTGCTATTCCTCTCTCACAGCATTTCTTCCAGTTATGCTGTATATCCTTTAAGATACAGGACCAAACCTGCCTCCAACATTCAAGATGCACACAAACCATGAAAGATGGCAGTGGCATACTGATTGTGCTCTTTGCTCCATTCCACTCATAATAATTCCAGGACTGCATCTGCTTTTTTGACAGCTATTAGCTTTGGAGTTGCTATTTTCACACTCTTCTTATAACCACGAGGCTTTATATTCTGACTGGCAACAGTCAGCTCCTAGCCCATTACAACATACCAGAAACCAGGACTGTACCCTTACATACACCACTTCAGGCATCCTCACACTGAATTTTAGTTACACTTCCGTTTTGTTTCTCTATCCTACTTTTCACGTATCAGCCTGATGTACATCTGTAATCACTGTTTTATTTTAATTAAAAATAATGAGTATTTTTTCCCCTAAAGTATGACATTCTAAACCAAAAATGCATAGTGATATGGAAAACAACTCAATTGCTAAAAATCAGCATGAAATAAAAGAACAGCAACAGTAATGTTACACGTTATGCTTTAGGGTGAAGAATCAGCTTTGATGAAAGCAGTTTATCACAGAAAAATATACATTTCCAAGTAATGCCTGAAGTTCTTTACCAGGATCATGCATTAAATGAACACTGTAACAGACTCTTGAGATTAGAATGTAAATAGGTACACAAAATGGATATAATGAATGGTAAAGTCAGAATGCACTTTTTAAAATATACAGCTTGTTTTGGACACTTCGGTTGACATTTATTATAGAAAGTACAGGAATTAGAGTATCAACCTCTACTATGTAAAGGAAAGAGCCAAAGATAAGTTGCTTAAATAAAATATCCATTTTCTAATAAAACATTTAAAATTCCTAATTTTACAATTCCCAAATTATGTGTTTTCTGACTCTTGAGAAACAAGGGTTAAAAAGACTGCGGGAGATGAGTGTCATCCAAACTCATCATTACTTTTTATTTTTCCATACATAGAACTATTACCATTGCTGGGGTTTGAACCAAACTGTTACAGAATATTTCATTTAGGTCTCAAAAGAGGATGTTTGCAATCGAAGTCACAAACAAATTTCTTAAATTGGGATATTGTTTATCCTTATCACAAGTACTGTTCCAGCTTATTTAATGGAAACAGGAGCTTCAAAAGCATGGCTTATATACCTTTGACTCATTTCTTAAAAAAAAACAAAATTGAAAACCAACATTACCCACATACTCCAGGAAGGATTCCTTTATGAAAATGAAAGATTTTTAACGTAAAACAAAACCACAGTAAACCCAAAAAAAATCCCAAAAACCCCAACAAACAACAAAAAAAGAAACAAACCAACAAAACCAAAAAATCCAAAACAAAACCAAACAACCAAACAACCAAAACAAAAAACATTAAAAAAAAGGTAAAAAAAAAAAAAGAGCAGTAGTCCAAATCTACCTATTTCCAAAATTCTCGGCATCCTTCTCAACTCCTTTCTCATCTTCAAAAAATAAAACCCACCAAGCCTCTAAACAAGAGATTTCACTTGCTTATGAACAAACAAACAGCTGAAAATACCTGGTCGTGACTCTCTGCATAAGCAATGTATTTTTCTTCATACCGTCTGTTTGTTAACGTATGCACAATATTGCCCATATTCCAGTCTTCATCTTTCAGCTCCTTAATTATCTACAGAAATAAAAGAAAGATCACTGAAAAGTTATTGCTGTTTCAACTAAAAGCATATAACGTTATTCTGGCACAGAAATTTCCAATGGATTGTGAACTGGATTCTCCTGTTCCCAAGTTTTGAAGTGATGACCTTTTTCTGATAATCCAAAGAGCTTTTCTTTTTATTTTATTTTATTTTCAATTTTATCACACAATGATAATACCTACAATACTTTGTTTCTCCTCTACCTCCCTGGGGAATCACAGACAACAGGATTTGCCATTTATCCTGTGAATCCTGATACAGTGGATAATGTGATTGATAGGACCTGCAAGAGAGCACTGCACCAAAACCAAGGAAGAAAAATGTGGGCACAGACCTACCTGGTTCACAGAACCAGGAGATGCTACCCTGGCATATGGGAGCTTCCAACTAAAGCTTAACCACTGGGCAGTGTGGTGCCACCTCCTGATTTTTAGCAATTGAGATTAAATCCCATTAATAGGAATTTTCTGCCTCATATCACATTATTCCCTTCCTCTGCTAAATCTAGCTCAGTCTCAGCGTCAGACTTTTTCTTTTTTTCCTACACCACTTCGTAGACCTCTTTTGATCACTACGACTTAAATGCACATACGCAAATATATAGGCATAAAAATAGAAGTGATAAAAAGGCAATAGCACCAAGATGGCCAATATCACGCCGTAAAATTTAACATTATAATTGTTACTGCCCATATACTCCTAAACAGTCTTTTTTTTTTTTTCTCCTTTCATTGTTCATTTTTTTTTTTTTTTTAAAGGTCCATAAATTCTGGCTCTGAACACATTGAGGGCCCTAGGCAGCACCATATTATGTACTACATCTATCTTTAATCTGAACTAGTAGAGCCACTGCTGTGACAAACAGTTTGTCTTTCTTACTTTTACAGATCTCTCAGAATTCTTTCACGGAATCTTCTGGAGATTCTCCAGTTTTCAAACTGATTTTAGCAAGTTGCCTAGAAAACTTATTATTAGCATGTATGTACTTAAAATAGAGAGAAATGAGAGCAAGCAGTCTAGGAGAGTTTGATAACAGCTGATAAACTGTTTCTAAAACTTCTCCCTTCCAATCATCTCAGCTTTATTTTTCTCTTCAAGATATGTGGTAATAAACTCTGGCATCATCTCTTTCTCTAACTCCATGTCTCTACCGTGGTCACTTATTTGCAGTTTCCTTGGCAAGAAGCTCCCTGCCTGCACCACTCTAAGTTCTTGTACAATCCCAATCATAACTGATTTGCACCCAACATCCCATCAGCATCCCATGCTGTCCCATGTCAAGTACATGTTCAAGCTGGAAAAAGTGACATTTCCTCCAGTTAAACAGAATTTACTGCACCATTATTATGTTTCCTAGCCAAGTATTGTGAATTGAATTAAATTAAGCAGACCAGACCATATCAGAGATCGCTAAATTAGATTAACCAATTTTTTGCACTCGTAAAATTCTACAGTCGTTTTTTTTCCCGTGTAACATGAACTCGGCCACTTGCATTTTGCCTACCTAAGTAATTGCTCATCTTGCCTGCCCTAAAGTGTGGTAAGGAACAAAACAAAAAACAAACTAACAACTCCAAGAAACTCACAAAACATCACAATTAGGTATTTATTGTTAAAAAAATATGAGCCCTTGCTGCATTCCAGGACCTAAATATCTAAATTACACATTCCAAATTCTAATGATCCTGTCTCTGTTGGAAAAGCTGTCAAGCTTATCTTTGGAAAAGAGGTTTGAAATCTGTTTTTCAATTGGCCCTCTACCTCCTAGTTACAAAACTGAAAGATGTTGAAGGTAAGTAAATTTTTTAAAATTATTTTTAGCTACTTATTATATTTATTGAAGCATTAATGGTCATATAAAACATTGTTTCCAGATCATCATGACAGCCCAAGGGATTTGAGTGTAATCTTCTATCTAACCGAAAAACTTTCTCTAAAACATCAATAGAAGCCTTTTCAGATCACTTAGGGTTTTATGACTTTTCTTGTGACTCTCTATATTAAGGAAAAGGTGATATAAATCCTTATTGTAGTCAGAATTTATTAATATTTACAGATTTTTATTATTCCTTTTTGTAACCCCCCTGTAACAATTGCAGATGCTTGTGTAATTCACTAAAGTCTACTTTGCTTGAACTTTCAGGTCTATCTATATTCAATGCCAATTTCTATGCCCAGTGTCAGGAGGGTTTATCGTATTTTTTTTGGAGTGATTCTTTACTGGGTTTTTTAATATTTATAAGCATATAGTTTACTTTTTATCTACCTGTTCACATTCAATATAGATTACACATTCTACAGCTGTTGCAAGATACAGGTCATTTCAAAGAAATTGAGCTTATGTGTATTGCATGAAGAAAACAATTATCAGCTGGAATGCAAATCCCAGCTCCTGAACTTCCTCACCTGAAAGCTACATAACATCTGACAGCTCTCATTTCAGCCTCTAATACCTGTGCTCAATCCTGTCAGAATTTATTCCGATAGCACATTAACACAAGAGAAAGCAAAACTTGTCAGAAGGATTCAGAAGTGTTTATGTGTATGCACTGACAGAGAAACATCCCACTTTGAAAAGCACAATGCATTTTTTAAGAAGTTCTCACCTGTATCCACTTATCTGGAATGGCCATGGCAAGCCGATAATCAAAACCCCCTCCTCCCTCTGCGACAGGCCGACAGAGAGCTGGCATTCCAGACACATCCTGAAACAGAAAAAACATAATTCCCACTGCAAATATCACTACATATTTCCCACCCTATAGTAATACTGATATACAAACACACTATAAACAGCTTCACAGATTGACCTGGTTAAGGGAGAAAAAAATAAATTTAAATCAGCTATTACTACACCCAGTTGGGCTGTTTGCATGCAAAAGTTACAAAGAAAAGCTTTATGACTTTTCTCATCAAATAATCTACCTCAAAATATTTTAATAGAGTAAGTATTTGAATGGGAAGAGACCTCAGTAGATGCAGAATTTGAAATAATTAGCTCTCTTGAGCTCCAAGTAATCAATAGAAAGTACAAAGTAGTCAACAAAAGACAAATTAAACCTTCATTTTGCTTATTGATATTTTGCATAAGGAATGGCATAAAAAAAGGTTAAATATTAAGTACACTAAGGAAGAAAAATACAACCTCTTTTCTCAAAACCAAACCTATTGATCCAGCTAGTCCTGGAAAGTGACGCGCTCTTACTGCATAATTTTCCAGTTTCATATTGATGGAAGCTGACTGTTCTTAAATTTGTAATTCCAAGTTCTCAAAATATTTATTTCACCATGTTGTTAGGCAATTTTATCACGCAGCATTCTTTTCTAAAGTTATCTGGACAGAAAATGCAAGTCTCCAATAATTGCAAAAAAGCCATCAGTACTCAATTTTATTAACTTCTGTGGGGGAATGGCTTCTCACTGACAGTGGTTATGGATTAACACACACCTCTTGCATCTATACAAGAGAATTTACGGAATTAATACCGACTAGAAGCAGGGCTTAATTAGGAAGCTCGCTCTGATTTTCTGGATTCAATCCAGTTTTCAATCCAATTTCTGCATTGGAATAGTGAAAAAGATATTTACACTTGAAGCCATACACATGTACACATACAGGCATAAACAGACACTGACATAAGGGAAGAGATCAGCCAGATCACCAGGAAGCTCACGGATGGCATCCCAGGGGTGAAAGGTAGGGCTGCCATCCAGAGGGACTGGCTGGAGGAATCAATCAACAGAAATGTCACCATGGAATGTCACCAAGTTAATCCCGACCCTGGAATGGGCCACCTCCTGCATCCGTACGGGCTGGGCCAGCCAGGCTGGGGAGTAGCTCTGCTGGGAAGGAAGGGCCTGGGGCTGTGGGCCAGCAGCAAGCTGAGCTTAAGACAGCAGCTTGGCCTGGCAGCAGGGATGGCCAGCACATCCCAGGCTGTGTGAACAGCAAAGCCAGGAGATCAAAGGAGGGCATTACCCCCCTTCAGTCAGCAGCCATTGGATCACACAGCAAAAAAACAAACAGTGAAGTGGAAATTCTTTACGAACTTTTAGATGTGACAAAAAGTTCAACAACTCTCCTAAATTTGTCAGAAAGAATAGACATAGACTATTGGTCTCTAGGTTATACAGGACATGATAATGAAACAAAAGCCTTTTTCTGTGATGCCATGATGCCTACCTGGACAAAGTCCAAGTCTGAGATTTAAGCAGCTCCCATCTACATAAGTCACAATATTGAAAGCCAGATTTTTGGGAAGTAAAATTCCAAATGTAACAGTCTTTATATCCACAAATTTTAACTGAACACCAAAAAAAATAAAATCATAATTAGTTTGTTTAGTAGATCTTCTATCAAATGTACTTCTACCAGGAAATGTCCTAGCCTGGTACAGCCCTCAGACTACAACCCATTCCTTATCTTCCACCTAAGGGGGAATGAAGTGATCCAAGGGGGATCAAAAAGGACTTCAGGGCCTTGGGACAGTTGGTAAGGGAAGCTGAGGCAGAAACCATATTCTCCTCTATAACTCTAATAGAAGGCAGCAACATTGAAAGAAATGGATGGACAGAGTCTATTCATACATTGCTCCATGGCTGGTGTCACTGCCAAAATTTTGGGGGTTTTGACAGTAGAATGGCCAGGCATGCTGGCCTCAGACAGGAATCACATTTCTCAGTGACGTCTGTATTGGAACCAGTTCAAGTGGGCCTATGGGAGTCTCACAAGGTTTAACAAGACACAAGTCCAAGAGGCTGCACCTGGGTTGGGGCAAACCCCATTATCAATCCAGGCAGGGGATGAACAGATCCAGAGAAGCCCTGGGGAGAAGGACCTGGGGCTGCTGGTGGGTGAGAGGCTGGACATGAGCTGTCAGTGTCCTCTTGCAGCCCATGAATCCAAATCTGTCCTGGGCTGTATCTGAAGTGGGCAACAGGGCAAGAAGGGGATTCTGCCCCTCTGCCCCCTCTGCTGAGACCCCACCTGCAGTGCTGCATCCAGACCTGGGGTCCCAGCACAGGAAGGAGAGGGACATGTTGGAGCCAGTCCAGAGGAGGGCCATGAAGATGACCAGAGGGATGGAGCAGCTCTGCTATGAGGAAAGGGTGAGACAACTGGGATTGTTCAGCCAGGGTAAAAAAAGGCTTCGTGGTGACCTAACTGCAGCCTTCCAGTACCTGAAAGGAGCCCGTAAGAATGATGGAGAGGACTTTGCAAGAGTGTGTAGTGACATAACAAGGGGGAATGGCTTCAAACAGAAAGAGGGTAGGTTTAGATTAAATATTAGCAGGAAATTCTTCCCTGTGAGGGTGGTGAGGTGCTGGCCCAGGTGGCCCAGAGAAATTGTGGCTGCCCTATCTCTGGCAGTGTTCAAGGCCAGGTTGGATGAGGCTCTGAGCAATCTGGCCTAGTGGAAGGTGTTCCCTGTTCATGGCAGGGAGTTGGAACTTGATGATCTTTAAGGTCCCTTCCAACCCAGGCCATTCTATGACAATATGTTTAAATAGATGATTTTCTAGGCATTTGTTCAGGCCAGGTTTGAAAAGAGCTGCACATAAAAATAGAAACCAAAACGTACTGTTTCTTTGCCTGTTTATGTTTAAAATACTTCAGGCACGATATAATTTTTCTTAACATTTCTTCTTCCCGTTATAAAGAACTTTAATCACTGCTTTATTTAGAAGACCAAAATGAAAAATAAGCGTATATGCAGTAACACCTAAAAAATTAGCAATTACTAAGACAGTGAATATACAGAATATTAAAAAGCTGTAAAAATCATCAATTAATTACATTAATTAAGGAATATATTATAATTAGTTATGGCTAGAGAAAAACATTTTTCTCATGTGGCACTGATTCTATAGGCAAGCAGACATTCTTCATTGCCTTTTGTAATTTTCAATTATGTCAATAGTTTCTCCTTCTGAAATTCTCCTTTAACCATGCAGCACATCGATCAATTCGATGATTCATGTAGCGACTTCCCGAGGCAGAAAATTATGTATTGAAAAAGAAGCAGCTCTCAACTTAAGCAAGAGAAACTGAAGACACATCTTATTAAAAAAAAAAAAAAAAAAAAAAAAAAAAACCTTAGGCCAAGGAAAAAAA
>VZTE01000365.1:1879635-1900319 GCA_013397775.1 Eulacestoma nigropectus | reverse complement strand
AAGTAAAAACACATTTTAAAAAAAAAAAAAAAAAAAAAAACAAAAAAACTCTTAGGCCAGGTAATACAAGACAACTAAACTCAGAATTTCTGTCGTAGGAATGCTTATAATCTAGGACAACCTAGAAAATTAACTGATTTAATTTCAAATACACCTACAGCTCAATGAAACCATCTCAAGTTTGCTGCTGATTGCTCCCCAAATGCTGTTTTGGTAGCCTGTCATTTAGCTCTTAGCAGTGGTTGTCTATAATAGAAAACTTTACCATAAGTAAGAAATGAATTTAAGTAGTATTTTGTTTCCTAAAGATAAATAGAGAACTCTTAAGCAACACAAACCCTTTTATTAGAAATCTATATAGTCCCTAATGTTATCAGATAGATCCAACTTTTTCTTTCAAACAAAATGAATTATTTCAACATAATAACAGAAAAAAATCCTCAATGTTTAAGTGATTTTTCTTCTGGATAAACACAAACTATCAGTGAAAATATTCATAGAATTTTGAAAGCTCTGCTGTTTAATACTCTTAGAAGCTCCATGTGCCAGAAACATTTTTCAGTCAAAAAAATTGATCTCAATCAACTCAAGTAATATAGTCTATTTACTCCTTTAGAAATCTGGAGAAACTTAATAATAAATTTAAATTAGCCTATATATGCAACATTTATAAGTTTATTGCATTTAATTTGAAGGGTAATTGTCAGATATACCAATATAATTCAAAATATGCAAAACATCATTAGGGCTGTTAATCTTTAGTACCACAGAGCACTACTGACAAATGGCTATCATGCACAAGCAATAAACTAATAAAAACAACTCTCATTACAAGTTCAAGGTGATGAAGGGAAAAACAAGAAAAAGAAATCGCCACATTAATTAATAATCTATTAATGCAGAGAAAATTCCCAAAGTGCCTATTCAGGTTGTTTTTCCCCACCAGGCAAAGTCTGTCCACTAATTAATATTTTTCAGCTCATGTCACTGCCTGAGTACCCGAAGTGTGACTTGATAATTAACAGGAAATTCACATCCTAAAGCAAACTAATCAATATTAATGTCACTGAGAACGGCAAAATGATCTTACCTCTGCTATGGTTATGCATTCTGGGTGCAAGGAATTAATCATGTGATTGGCCAGCATCAGGTAACACAAAGCATCTTCATCCACATGTAGGCCAAAATACTCATTGTAATCTCCACTGAACCCTGTGCCTAATAAGACAAAAAGTTTTAAAAGCCAGTCAAGTTTTTTTTTTAGAAAACACAGGTATTTTACGCAATATATCATTTTATAAGCACAAAACGTGTTAATGATTTTCCATCTATCCTCATAGCAACAAAGCAAGATATTAGCAAATCTGGAATTTTTTGATCATTCACAGAATCTCCTGAGTTGGAAGAGACCCATCAGGATCACCGAGTCCAACTCCTGGCCTTGCACAGGACCATCCCCAAGAATCACACCTTGTATCATCCAGGTGTTTTAGGAATCTTCTGAACCTGTTTGTGCCAGCTGTGCTGTGCTCCCATCCAGCCATCCACTGTGGCACTCCAGTCACAGGACTGATTCCACCAGTTTTGCTTACGCCAATGATATCAAATCCCTGGGACTGGGCCAAAACTTCGAGCTCCTATTGTTTCCTCCTCATGGTGCGTGTGTTGGTACAGAAACACTTCCAGTGTGGTTTGTTGTAGCTGACAACTCGTGGAGCAGATTGAGGGATCTCCCTAGTGCTTATGTCCTCAAGTTTCTGGTGTGCCATCGCATTGCTCATCACTGGCAAGCCTGGTTTTGTCCTTTTCCCCTTCCCATCTAGCTTCAAGCTCTATCGATGAACCCCGCTAGCTCTTGTGCTAAACCCCTTTTTCTCCTCTGAGAAACACAGGACTTTACAGCAACAGAGCTGCAAGAGGCTGCTGAGATCAGAGCTGATAAATTGCTTACCAATGCCGTGGTGGTGATACAACATAGACGTAACACCGTCGAATCGGAATCCATCAAAGCGATAGTCTTCAATCCACATCCTCAAATTAGACAGAAGGAATCTCAAGACTTCCCAGCTGAAATAACATGAGGATAGTTTATTAAGCTTTAAAAACCTTGGGATCAACTAGAGTTCCTTATACCATGTTCCCCACTTGCACATATGGTACTTCTACTGTACATTTTACCATATTAATGACTTCTTCCCCATTTTTCATTAACCTTTCCCTAAAATGTTTAAGTCTTTGCCTTTTTACTGCACAAAACCTTAAGACTGGAGATAGGAGGTTAGTAAAAACTGTCAGCTATATCTACATAGATATCTAACAGGGTAGTGTCTGAACACATGTACTATATTTTACTACTCATACTTGCTGGTATAATTTTCCTTTCCCTCTCTAAAGATGGCTACACTCTGTGGGAGAAGATGTTACAGAAATGGAAGTAAAATTTTAATAGGCAAGATTTTCTCCCCAAGATTTTACGGATTTACAGCAAATTTTAGGCATAATTGCTGTCAAAAAGCTGCCTTTCCCAATTAATTACAAATCACATGTCACCACTAGAGTACCAAATCACCTATGTGGCAAATTTACACATTTGAAAAGTAAACCAAGGGGAAGTTGAGGAGACATATTTTGAAATTCAGAACAACAGGAATGAGGTGTAAGACACACATACACAAAGCATGGAGATGAAACCAAAATATAAAAGAGATTTCAAAGTGAGCAGGCACATGGAAACATTCATGAACAGAATCTGACATTAAGGAATAAAACAGTTTCATGAACAGTTTTCCTACTATTCATCACCTCCTCTCCCAGGACACCGGTCTCTGTAGCTTCAAAAGATCCCCACATCTTGTTTCTACTGTTCACCCTCCATGGCATAGCCCTCTCTGACACCCTCAGGTGCATCTCCTGCAAGCCACAGCTCTGAAGAGCTCGCCCATCTCAATCAGCCAACACATGATGTAGCAGAACTGGTTTTGCCCATGTCTTCCACACTTGCCAATGTGATGATTTCTCTCTAACCAATTTCCCAAGACAGCATAACTACGACCCAGCTTCCTACCAAGTTTCTGTTCAGAGAAGAGCACCAGCCACACATGCAGGGTCTCTCCAGCCACCCTCTGGTGTGTGAGACAGAAGGGGTAACCTTGCACAAACCACATCACAATTTACCCATGCACATGGTAGGAGTAAGACAGTGAAGGGGACCCTTCCTACATTTCACTTAGCAGACGTCACAAACAGTAAATTCAGGAAGAAATTACGACACAAGGAATAAACTCCATTTTGACATAAATATGTCACCACTTTCCTTCCACCAAAAGACTTCCTCATATAAAGGATGCTTTAAGTCTTGAGTAAGTGGTATTACAGGAGAAGATGGGAGGCTATGGACACACTGTAAAGTCAAATCCTGATCTCACTAAATAGCCAATTCTTGTTTGCTTCCATAGAGGTATAATATTTCTCCATCTTTTTGCATGCACTGCACAGAGATACACACTTGTGCATATAAAGACAGAAATATTACCAAATCAAAATCTCCACATTTAGGAAATGTGAATCAGCTCACCATGAATTCTCTCAGTTCAACACCTTTCCTGGGCATGCATTACATGACAAGATTTTTGGTTTTTTTCCCATCCCTACACTCCCCTGCTTCAAATCATCCACTTCACAAGTTAACACTACACTAGGAAGATCTCAGGAGCTTGTCTCAAGAACCTTTCATATATTTATTATTTCTCAGGTGAGATGGTTTGCAGCAAATGAACAAGACTGAGAATGCTCTAATATTGAAAGGGATAGAAAAGTATCAAAAGTCCTACAAACTGGCAAACTGGTCACAAAAAAGCAATTTTGTAAAAATGCCTGCTGTATCTCTTTCTGACTCAGCATGAAATTCACAGAAAGCTATTTCTTCCAAGTCAAATACTGTGTAAAAAGAACACAGTATTTTAGCTAATAAAAATAGTATCTCACACAGAATTAAGCTAATGCATGTACAAAGAGTACATTAATTACTACAAGTACCATCCAGACTTAAAAGTTATTTCTTCTCATTACAAACTGCTTGACTTTATAACCCTAAAGTCCTTAAGATGGTGAAGAGGATTTGTGCATTTGTAAAACATACACAGGAGTCTCAAAATGGATAACAAATGTAATTTTTTCCACCATTGCTGGCACTGAAGATTGATCTTTGGGAAAAGATGGAGAACCAGTATGAAAATAAACTGTAATGACTTTTAGATGAAAAAGTGACTGCAATAAGAACAAACAAGATGAATTTGTTGCACCAAAGTATTAGTTAGAAAATTGATGAGATCAAAAACCTGAGTAGGAGCAGCAGATGTTTTCCAAGCATCTGATTGCACATGGGAGAGAAGATAATAAATAAATAAAATAAACAATCATATTAACTCTGATTTTAGTCTAAACTTGGAAAAATTCAGCTTTAGGACAGTTTTTAGGAAGTATATCAAGTACTAGCAACCATATTGACTTTTAGAGAGAGAACTACACAGCTCCAAAACACGAGCCAGGATAACAAGAGTTTTTGAAACATGCAAATCACACAAACCATACAGAGGTTCATTTTTTCATCCACGTCAATTTGTTCATGGGAGCAGCAATATTAGTCACAGAAGTGGACAGAACAAATAACTTTGCAGAAAGCCAGCAGAGACCAAAATTTAAGAGGCATAATTGAGATACATCCACAACAGAAGCAATAATTCAGGAGCATTTCTTGAACAGTACATTCTTGCACTTTACAGACAGATATGGAAACAGGATAGCATTCATTAAAAATGTAATTTCTTCAGGAAAAAAGCCGTATCTTAAATTATACCCTAAAAATCTCACATTTTTGCATATTACAAAATTGAGAAAGTTCTTTCATTGCATGCATGATCAAAGAGAGGAAGGTTATGCTGTATCACCATTAAGGAAAAGAATGATTTACAGTGTAAGAAAACGACATAATAATTCAGAATTCACTCAGACATTCAAAACAAAGAAGGTCTTTGCAGAGAAGTATTGCTGTATTTTTTTTTTTTTTTTCCCAACCCTTGGAGCCCATAGCTCGCTTATTAAAAAGACATTTCTTGTTTGAAGAAGTGAGATGAGCACATCTACCTAGATGACCTGGTTTCTTGAGGTGATGAGAAATTTAACAACTTTCCTATACTAGGTCAGCAGAAAACCTGTGAAATTGCTTACAAGACACACTCATTATTTACTCTTTTCCTCTATTCTTATAAAAAAAGCAAAATAATGATTCACCATAAGCATTTTAAATTCCAGTCCATGATGAACATGAAATACTTAGATGCAAGCAATGCATTTAAACCAGTTAATTTTATCACTATGGACAAAAAATAATATTGGCTGTGTCTAATACAGTTTGAAGATGTAATTCTTGAACCATATTAATGTTGACCTTCAGGAATTGCATTTATTACTATGTATTGGAGAACTGCTGACCTTATAAGAATCTAGACTTTTATGATGATATACCTGTTTCAGTTCTTAGTGCTTAATTAACTTAAAACATAGTAGCACTGAATCGCTAAAATACTATTCCTCAAACTACCCCCAAACATTTCAACAGCTGACTGGCTTAAATTCAATCAAAAGATTGCTTAACAAAGAAATTGGCATTCAGTCTAATGAATGCATTGCTAACTATAATGCTAACTTTCAGTGAATCTGGTACAAGTTATTCTATGACCTGAACATCCAGATCTGATACAGAGGTGTTCTTTTTTTCATCACTGCTTACGAGCATAGAGCAGTCTCCCATGTTATTTAGATGCACTTTGTTTGATTAAAGTTATACAAAAGGGTAACCAGTCTTATCCTATTTGGAAAATAACAACAGCAAAAATAAATCCCTTCATATTTCAACCTCCCTAATTTATCACAAGTAATTCCCTTCTGTCATCTACATAATAGCATTGCCAAGATGCCAAGTCCTCTTTAGCCATAAGGAGTTGAGAAGCTGAAGCAGTGCAGCAGTGCCTGTTAAAAGCAAGGGACGACTCACACCCCTCCACTGCTCTCAACACCTGCACTCCAATTATTCCGAACAGCATTCCATGGCAACATACTCATCTCTATCAGTCAACAGAACATGATAAAGTCTTTAACAGACCAAATGAACTTTTGTTTGGCAATCCAAACTGCATTATGTCTCCAAAATGGACTGTGCAGACAACAAAGAAAAGAGCTGTCCTCTTGGGGCGTATGATAACCTAGGAGCAGAAGGAGTCAGCAGCAACATGCCATTTCCCCTATATCAGTCCCTAGAAGAGACAGTAGTAGTGAATTAACTTCTAAATCCAGAAAGAGGGTTTTATTCTTAGCCACAGAAATTGAGGATTTATTGACGTCAGTATAATTACAAAGCTGATAATATTACATAATTACAGACTATATCAAGTAAGTTACTGAAAGATTTAAAGTTTCCTCTAACAGTTAAAAATAATGGATACTTTTACCAATAGTTGTGGCAGAAGACATCTTTGCTTAAGCCTTAACATCCCATTCTCTGAATTAAAATGAAAAAGCTCAAAAGTATTTGAGAATTTCAAGGCCAGCCTCCAGGAAAAAAAGTCCTTAATTATTTAAGTAGTATTATGAAAACGTCATGAGAAATCAAAGTGAAAGGACTATTTTCAAATTTGGAAGGACTTGTTCAGTAAAGATCTGAAGTTCTTTGACAAACTAAATCATACTGATTTCTCTTAGGCAAAAGTTAATAGTGGTAAATTAACTGGATGCAGGGTTACACAATTATTTCTGTGCCTTTTTGTGGTCGAAACTCCAATTCTTCATAAACCACAGACAAATAGACATATTATATGCATAATATATACAATGATAGAATGGGTTAGGTTGGACAAGATCTCCAAGATCATTCAGCACAACCACTAACAGCACCACATTCACTACTAAACCATGTCCCTAAATGTGCCCCATCCACACATTTTTAACATTTCCAGGGATGGTTCTGCCACCACTTCCCTGGGCAGCCTGTTACACATGCTCACTCTCTCAGTGAAGACATTTTTCCTGATATGTAATCTAAACCTCCCCTGGTGCACTGTGAGGCCATTTCCTCTCATCCTGTCACTTGCTACCTGGGAGAAGAGACCAACCCCTCCAAGCTACACCCTCCTGCCAGGAAGTCGTAGAGAGCAGTAAGGTCTCCCCTGAACCATCTTTTCTCCAAACTAAATAGTCTGAGTTCCCACAGCTGTTTCTCATAAGAGAAGCAGTTTGGCTATAGATGCATATATATTAAAATAAAAAAATATATAATAACAATACTAATATATATTGTACATAATGCACATTATGTTTTCTATATTTACCCTTTTCTGTTTAAAAATTCTAGTAAGCAGAACACTGGTTATTATGTAGCTTTTTTGTTCTGCTTTATTTTGAGAGCAAACAAGAGCACCAGCTTTGAAGACGCAGAGGATTTACCATTTTAGTTAAAATTGGAACCCTAGAGTGCCACACCAGACAACAGCCCTTCTGGAACCATTAATCCTGATCCCCATAAGTCCACTGCTATGCAGGGAGAAAGCACTTTTTTTTTTTTTTCCAATATGCTGTAAACAATATAATAGCAAAATGCATTTATTAGACTTATAGACTCAAATGCAGTAATTACTTTGGGAAAATGATTTCCTAGAAATAGGCATACTGTTTATTCATATAAAACCAGTAGTTCTGAAGTGTTCATGAAAGCATTTTAACTTTTTACCCCTAAAAATTCTACTTCCTCTGTTGGTACAAAGCAGTGTCATACAGCAAGGTGAAACAAGAATTTCTCAATTTTCAATTGCTTGGACATTTGATCATTCCTTGAAAAGACATCATTTTAATTGTGCAGGTTGATTCTGCTCTCTCATATTTTGCCAATGAATTAAACAAGTTTATGAATATATTCACATGACTTTCCTGAAATGCCATTTGCACAAAACGAAATTTTCTCCTCAAATGAACTACAGACTATATAAAGGTTTAAAATATCAGGTATGCAGCAGTGTCCTAGGCTTACATTTTTCTGGCTAGTCTTATCCACACTTGGTAAGAGTAAACTAATATCAAATAAAGCATTCAGTTATTTGCCCTATAAAATGGAAGCAATAATTCAAATACTACTCAGCAAAGGTTATGTCCTGCAAAATGTGAATATAAGAACAGCCTTGAAGGCAAAGCAGGTAGGTACTTATTGCAATGAAATTTAATATTCTTGATGCTTTTTGCTCTGTGGGCTTCCTCAGGTAAATAGAAAAGAAAAAAAAGTAAGTACTGAAGACAATTACCTGCAGTTTTAAAAGAGCCTGCAGGGCATATACATTTTAAAATAGAAAATGTATCAAAAGTAGTATTACAAAACTCTTTTAAGTGCTGATAAAGCCTACATGGATTTCAGCTATGACTGGGATAAATTAGCATTTGTCCCACTTATATTCTGCCCAAGTAAATTATACACCAATAAAACAAAAATCTTTGAGATTATTTAGAATTCTATTATCCCAAAATAAACTTCTTAGAAAATATTAAATTTTTTTGGTCATATAATCAACCCTGAAAATTAACAAACAAAATTTGCTGTTCTGCAAAATACAACTAAATCACAACTTTAAAGACATACTGTCAGAATTTGCATACAATTTAATGCAATTCATGATTTCCATAATTAAAGTGAGGTCTCAAACATTTCACAGTAGTCTACTGTTCAACACTGAGTTTGCTTTCAAAATAAGTCTAAATGTAGTGCAGAAATAGCTACAAATTATTACAGAGCTGGTGACTTTTGATTTTAAACAGACCATTATCCTGAACTTTACTCAGAAAAAGGCACCAGAGTTGAGATGGGGACTGGTAAAGAATCAAGTGTCAAGGGAGATTTAACTACTTTATTGTGAGGTGCTTTTTCTCCCCTGAAATAGTATGCTATTTATATGTATAAGAATAAAAAACAATTATTCTCAACTTTCTTTATTCCCTGTATAGGAAAACAAAATTACACTCAAAATCCATTCATTCCATTAGCAGTGACAAAAATATTAGCTACTTGGCAAATTGTTAACATTTTTAAGCTCTACTTTCTCAGAACCATCTCATTAAAAGCCTGAAACAGTGCTTTCTATAAACCTAATTTCATTTTTTACTTTAAACTACTGGTTCCCTAATTTATGCTGAGGTAGTGACTCCAAAAGGACACTGAAGGGGTGTCTGGTTCACACACAAAAATATTTAAAGCATTTGTATTATGCCTGTACCTTCAAAATGAAAATACAAACTGGTTTAACTGGAATTCAGGTGCCTTTTTTTAATTTTTTTTTTTTTTAATTCGAAGGAATAGCAACAGGACTTTAAGAAGCCAAGAAGTAGAATTCTTCACAAAAGAGAACATTTTGAAAAATCCCAAATAAAAGCACTAGACAAGTGAAACAAGACCAGACCTCTGCCTTTGAGAAAATTCCAGGATCAGTACAAACATACCATCAAATATCTGTTTTTCTGAAAGTTAAGAGTCCGCTGATGATTGAAAAGGCTTTTCTGTGTATAGATGATGGTAAATCATAGTTGCTGCAGTGGTGTGAGGCTCAAGTTTATCTACACCATGAAACCTTGAGCAATACCTGATCAATCTACCATTTAGTTCCCACACGCTACAAATTATTTTTTTTAAATGATTACCTCGAAATTCCCAAATCAAAACTTTAACTGTCAAGTAACAAAGCACGTCAGCTGTTTTTCATGTTAACACGACAAAACCAACCTCATATGGAATAGTTATTATCACAGAGAAGACTGAAAAAAGGGCAAACTTTTGCATTTTACCAGCCTAGGACATCAACTTAGGAGATATTATCTGACTGGCACACTGAATCCCTGAAGACTTAGTTGCCTGCCTGTATTTTATTGACCAATAAGCCTATCCTTTCCTTCCTCCCAACTGGGCAGTTGGTAGCAATGCCAAATCTATAGAAGGGTAAGAAAATTTTAAGATGGGTAAAAGTGTTCATTATCAGTCATCATTCAGTACAGTAACACAGGAAGCTTCTGAGATACTGACTCCACATCCTGAATGGCAATCTACTGATTTCCAACCCTGGGGAAGCAGGGGCTAAGGCAAGTTCATTCTTTATACTAATATTAGCTAATACAAAGCTTAGATTACTTCCTCATATGCTTCCAGATTTTATCCTCAGCATCAGCAATTGCTCTGGATACAGTCCCAAAACTTCTTTTCAGCATCGTGGGACGAGACTGCTCAGTTATGTGACAGATTCTGGCATGAAGGGCAGAAAAGTTTGTACAATGAATTATTACCTTCACAGAAAAACATTTCCAGTGGAAAGCTCGAAGAGCCTGAAGACTGTCTTAGATCATCCCCAGCACAAGATTCACGAGAACTGAAAGGGTAAGCAGCCACCTGGCAAAACCAACCTGGGCATGGATCAGTCCCCGTTCCCTTTCAGATCAGAAAGCACAGAATGTAAAGCTGTTGCATTTGCATAAACCAGCACAGGAGATCTGAAGTACGGGGTTCATATTAAACAGGAATCCATCCTTAAGCAGGGCGCAGTATTTCTCTCTTTGCTGCACTTTTTGAAGTTACATTCTTCAAAAATGTAATTAAAGAAAGATACTAGCTCAGATTGTGCTGTACCAACAGAGTTGTGAACTTGCAAATACACTTTCTGTATGCTTCATAAATACTTTTTCATCTAAGAGACCTGAAAAACAGGTTTATATTCAAAGACACCTAGTTTTCAATCTCAATTTCTTACTAGATATTGTCGTTTCAAGTATATAATTTGTACTTTATGAAGATTAATATAAGAGCAATAAACACATTTCTGATAGATTGTTACAGTAGCTTTGCTTAGTAAAATACATAGCAAAATTATTATTTGAATTGTCTCTGGCATAAATAGCTACAATGGAATTCTTGTATTGATTCACAGCTATACTTTGTTTTATCCATTATTCTATTTTTCAAGAATTATGCACCTATTTTAAAACCTCTTGTGACCTGAACACATTTTAACATATCCACTATCTTTCTGTAGCCACCAAATTTGTAAGCTCCATCAAAGACAGGTGGGCAAGACACTGTGCCAAAATGTATTCAGTTGTATTCCCACTAATTCACTGAAATTTAATTGTGACAATGGAAACCTCAGATAGTATCTTGGAAACATTGAGAGAATAATCAGTGTCCTTGGATATAAATTACAAAAATCATATTCTACTGCCTACAGCTTACTTAGAAAGTTGCTTAAAAACAAAACAGTCCTCCACATTTCAAAAAGCTTTGAGTACTGTGTTAACATTTTTAAGTCAGCAATGGAATGGCAACTCACACAACAAGGCAATAAAACCCCCTGATAGTTTTAAACCAACTTCCGTTCTTCTAAGATAACTGATTAGTGCATGAGAACTTTTACAAAATCACAGAACCACAGAACGATCTGTGTTGGAAGAGAATTTAAGGATCATCTAGTCACAACTCCCCTGCCATGGGCAGGACATCGTCAGGTTGGAGTCCTGTCCAACCCGAACGTAAACATTTCTAGGGATGGGGCATCTACAGCCTCTCTGGACAACCTCTTTGGTGTCTCAGCACCCTCATCATGAAAAGTTTTGTCCTTATGTCCTTCCTTATGATCTAAATCTCCCCTTCCAGTTTGAAACCATTGCCCCTTGTCCTGCCACCTGTGTCCTGTCCTGCATCCCTTCCCTCAAGTTAATCAACTGCACCACCCACAGTTTGGTGCCATCCACAAACTTCAATCCCACTAAGTTCCTTAGGGACACCACTTGTTACTCATCTCCATTTGGACAAATTAATCTACCAGTATAATTCATACACTAGAAATGTGTTTATTTTTGACAGTAAGGTCTTTTAATGAAATTCCATGGTTTTTAACTGAAATGAAATCAACTATTCCTACTACAGATATCTTCTATTTCAGATCATATTTCAGTGCAATTATTACTGATCATGGCTTATGTGGTAGCAGAATGATGGCAACTTTTAATTAAAATATATCTGAAGTGGAAACTTCGTAACATTATATAAAACAAGTTTCCTTGTCTAGGCCAGGACAAAATACAAAGAAAACTAAAGCTAAGATTCTCTGAAATAGTTTAAAACAAGTTTGCTCCTGCATATATTGACAGCCTAGCATTGCTGGCAAATGAGCTGCTGAAGCCTCTGACTCTAGTCAAATGTTTCTGCTTTTCCAAGTTTGGGTAAGGACTGTTCTGTGCTAAGAGCAACTGTTGATGAAACCTACAAAACATTCCCTCTTTCCAGTACACAATTAATGAGTTTATAAGAATGATATTTGCACTACTTTCTGTAAGTCACTACCTTTTTTAGCCAACGCTGGATAAGGGTTAGAAAGAACATCCACCTGAAAGTTGTTTCAGTTTGCCCATTTCCTGACAGACTTTCAGTTTCCTCCCCAATTAACCCAATGACAAAATAATTACCTTGGAATTTCTTATAACAAAGTCAAAGTAGATTTTCATCTTTTCCAATGCCCTTATCCAAGAAGGTGGTGGCAAAGGAAGCCTGAAAACATTGATAATGCAAATTTTAGTGTTTCGTAGTTGACTTTTTTCCTCTCGAAAAAGCATTCACTTTGTGAATCACCTACAGGGCTTAAGCATCCACCCTAGAATGCTTAAAATCCCTCAACTAATTTGTAGGAAGAGAAGTACAGAATTTCAGATTTCAGGGTAGTGAACAGTCTAAAAATCCAGGGTAATAAAAACTAAACATTCAAATTAGAAAATGGGGAGAAATAGCAGTGGAAATCTTTTGGGATATTTTTTTCTCCAGTGTTTGGCTGACTAATTACTCCAATTCACCAATTCTTTGTACATAGAAACTATCTAAGGAATCTCAATGGCAAGAGCTAAATTTCAACAAGGAAAAAAAAAAATTCACCTACTTGTCATCCCTAAAACCAACTGTATATCTAGAATTTTGAAACATCGTGCTATTTGCTTCCTTAAACACCAACTTTTAAACTTGTTTCTGAATGTCCAAGCTTAGTCCATTTAAAACTAAATAAAGTAAAAGAAATCTGTTATATTTAAATAACATAATTCAGAATAAGAAATGTTTTTGGCTCATAGCTGTGGCTACATTTAGAGTCACAAAATGTCATTCTTTCAGATAAACTTGACACTTGAAGCCAGTGAAATATATATTTCCTCTGTGCAAAAAAAATTCTACTTATCATTATTATTATTTATTATTCTAATTATTTACCAGCCTAACTTGGTGTCAGAATAAATGAAACAATAACTTAAATGTTTTTTTCCCTTTTTTTTTTTTGTTTTTTTTTTTTTGCCTTCAGGGGAGAAGGGAAGGGAGGGAAGACAAAGAGGAATTTAGCACAGCCTCCACCTGCTTGCAAAAGGTCAGAGTATGAAAATATAACACTGTACTCAGAGTACTCATAGGGATGATTTCACTTGCAGTTGTGGTTTAATAACAAATGGATTCTTTCCTCAAAACACACCAATTTCTCTATTACTCTACAGGAGAACTCTCTTAGAAAATTTAGATATACTACTACTACTAAGCCTGTGCTAAAATGTGTTCTAAAATATCATGCCCTAATCAAAGGCGTGCTACAGCGCAACAAAAATGTTGCTAAATAACAAACAGCAAGAGGGGAAAAAGTTGGTCACTCTAAAGCACTGAAGAAAATAGTGAAGGACAGTGCCAATCTCTGAAGCTTTGTGGGTTAAAAACACAGGCTGTAGGGTCTAACTTTTTAACAGGGAGAAAGGAATATGGCTTCGCTCACATCATGAAATGACAAATTCTATGGTGTTTACATAAATCCCTGCAGCCAAGAAGAGGCAATCTAACGTGTTTATTTAATCAGGAAAGTGACAACAGTCATTACTTTACTTTCTTCACATATCTTAAAAGAATACAGAATAAAGACAGCAAAGAGCATTCTTCTCTTCATTGTGAATCCTTTTGATAAATACACTCAGTTAAATACCCTTTGTGCAATGACTAAATATATTATAGATACAAAAAAATCCATACTTTTACTTAATAATTCTTCAGAGAACTTCATACTCAGCTCTTTGTTTGAACAAATTAAGCTGTCTCCTACAGAAAAAATTACTAGAGCACATAGTAGCGACTGTGGATGTGCTTTTTCATTCTTGTTTATTTGCTCACATGTATCTATCCTTAAAACTACACTTAACAGGACTTAATTATTGTGCAGTAAGACTAAATAAATCAAGAGGATTAAGGTCTACAAAGTATTACTTGTACACTTGCTTCCCTCTCCCTGAAATAAACTCATTATTTTAATTGTAGTAGAATAACTTAGAAAAACTTGTGTCAGCTATCTAAACTATTAAGTAATAACTACAGTAATTAATCTCTTTTTTTTCCAAATAACCAAATAATACCAATTTTCAGGAGATGCCAAGGAATTGTAACATAGATACATACAAATATTGGGTACAGAGTTAGCCCCCTTATCAAAGAGGAGACACAGGGATGAACCAGGACAAATAGATGTTTGATTGCAGTTCTCTTGGCAAACTAGAAAGAATTCGATAAAGATACCTTTTTTACGAGAACCTGCCCAAAGCAAATGCATGGGGACAATAGCAAAGCAATAGCAAAGCAAATACAGAATGTTAAAAAAAAAAAAACAAAAACAAAAACAACAAACCAAAAAGCCACAAACAACTCTTCTTCCTGACGTGGTTTAAAACAATTTGCTCTGTTCCCAGGGATAAAGCTTTTAATAGAGTGTCTTCCTTATTCATTAAGACACATTTGACATGATACATTATTTCAGTTCTTCTGACTTGTCCTGTAACTAAATCAGCCAGAACAGAGCCAAAAGCTGCTCCCTGTCCATCCATTACTATTATAATGGGAACAGTAGAATCAATGTTTTTTATCTTTATAATTTCATCAAGAATTTCTTGTTATTTCTTTAGTATGAACTCTAATAAGATTTCTCTCAATAACACATCAGTTTCAAAGTAATTTTGGCATTTAAATAACCCCTGCAGAGAAGTTCACATACAGCTGAGTGAGTCCTTATAAATACTCCCTAAATTTTAGCATGCTATCACCCCAAGCTAAATCTCAGCCAGTGGCTACAGGTGGGAAACAATTTGCCTGGACAGAGACTGCCACTCTCTGAAGCAGCAGGCTGCCCAGCTCTGTTGTATGCATTGCCCTCAATCTCCACTTTCAATCACCTTCTAGAGACAGGAACTTTTGTCTTTATGGCATGCTCAAGAAATACGTGGCATCCCTTTCAAGACTGTAACTAATATATCAGATCAACATAATTATTTGCAGATTATTTCTGATCTGTTGGCCATACATATGCTACTGACTTTTGGAAATGCCACAACATTTTGTTGTTTTTCTACTTTGCAGACATAGTCGTTTTAATTGGTTTGTTCTCAGTTGTTATTTATTTCCTGCTCTCTCCCGTGAGCTTTCAAAAAATGGATTTCAAGTGGATCTGTGCATTATACAATATGTACATACTAGAATCAAAAAAACCCTAAACAATTGTCTTAATGTTTCCATCTTCTTTCCCTGCTATGAGTGGTACCACGCCTAATTTTCCTCCAACCTTGAATTTCTTGGGATGAAACCCTATTAGAAGCAAGCCAACATCCCCCATTTCATTTGTGGATTCTTCTCAAACTTATACAACCATCAGCCTTTTCTTCAGCACAATCTTCTATTCACAACAGATGCTGCTCATGTAACCTGCTGCACCAATCACTTGAGAACGTTGTGGAAATTGTCAATTCAAGTGTGGATTACTAAATGCAAGATCATTATTGGATTTAGACTGATGCAAAAATGATTCTCTGCAATGTGTTGAATTTTGGCTAATTTTAGATATTTATTGAAATACCATAATCAACTTCAGGTAAGTGTGACTGCGTTTATTCAAGATATGATTGAATTTAATTGGCTACAAGTGGTGACCTTTATATTTCAAAATGTGCTCACTGAAAAAAAATTAGAACAATTGACTGCAATTTTTCAGTGTGCCTTTTTTACAGTTCAGTATCTTGCTTTATCACTACAGCACGTTTTGTACAGCTACATTTTAGAAACTTCACACAAAGCTGTAAATGCTATGTTAGAGGTTAATTTGGGAAACTGGACACTTCAAAGAAAGCTACATGGATTCATATGTGAAGCTCTGAGTTTTAGAGCACTTATGGATTCAAAGCTCCACAGCCTGCTATACCAAAGTATAGTACAGTAAAACAATTAAGCTTGTTTAGTTAAAAATTTAAAAATAAAGCAATTATACAGCAGCTCTAGACTGCGCATACTATAAATCATACGATCGTGGCTGTAACTTTTTTTTTGCACTATTATTTTAATTTTTCTGATTACATTGCAGTAAGTTCCTATATATCATCCCTTCTGGCAATGCTTTCAGTAATCACTCCCTTCAAAAAAGGCAATTTATAAACTGTAATGTCCCCATATTTGAAAGTGTTTACTTACTAGCATTCACAATGATGACTAAAAAGGGGAGAAAACAAAAAGAAACAAAGATTTTTAGGCATGGAAGATATTAAACTTTAAGGTTTAAATTTTATGAAGTATTTTTATACTGTCACAGCATCAAAGTCCAGTCTTTTAGAAGCGGAGTGCTAAGGAACATAGGCAGACAGTGTTTTTAAAGACAATCTTTAATCAAAATAATTACATTTTTGAGGGGTGGGGGAAGAATAAAAATCTCACTATTATGCTGCAAGCAGTGCTTCCTTAAAACAGTCATTTAGAAATAATCTTTGCCAGCCAAATGACATTCTAATGCATATTATGCAGATCTTTAAATACAGAGCTTTCCTAAACTAATTTAGTAGAGGAAGACTGGCAGGAAATGAATTAAAATTAGCACAGCTTTATGTTTTACATAATGAAACACAACTCACATCCCTGTTCTATTGTAATTACCCTAGAATCAACAATATACCAAAAAGACATCACATGACTGAGAAGCTCTCTCACTGACAACTCTCACTGCGTTACCTTTAGTCTAGCTGGAATTATGGCCAAAGATTCTCCCCAGTGAAAACATTTGTGACAACCATGGCATGGCATTGGATGTCCTTACTACTGCCTAAATGCAGCTGGGAGAATGGCACCTGTACCTTCCTAAATCCTCAGAAGGTGCAGAAGAGAACACTTCAGTTCTTACACCCTGGGAAGTCAACTGGACTTCACTAATTATTAATTCACTAATTATGTGCAAGTACCCCTGCTCGCTTTTCTCTCTCTTCCTGTGTCCCAAACTGTGTCCCTTAAACTTAAGAGTTTAAGCTTCTAAGAATATTCCTTAGCTGAGAGAAAACTGAAAAAAGTCTATAGATTAGAACTATACGAGGTAAAAAAGGTAAAGTTAGAGAGACAGGTTTGTTAGGAGTACTAGGATTCAAAAGGAAAAATATGGAAAGGTGCAAAACAGTAAAGAGAAAAACCCAGTACCATCCAGGATCTGTGGCAAGTAGTGGCAGTCTCCTCTCCCCCACCTGACTGACACCTTCCTGGCCAACAGGGTCTGTTGAGGTGTCATCTGAGTGTCACAGCAGCTTTTAAATACTACCTATCCTTTGTGTGCATGAAGTTTTCAGTCAAATCTTTGCACTCTGAAACATGTGGGAATAAAGGGCCCCTGAGGTGGATGGCAAGATCACACACAGTGTCTTACCTGCAGTCTGTATCTCATGCTCATGTGCCAATTTTCCTTAAGAGCATTAGGCAAGGAACCTGAATCTTTCATGGTACTGCACAGAGCATCAACTTACATCTATTTAAAATGGTAACGGTATAAGCAATGAAGAGTAGCAGTGAATTCATTACATCCTGAAAACTGTTACAAACCATGGGGATGCTCCCAAAGAAGGCAACAAGTCTTTACCGCCACTGATATTTAGAATTCATCACTGAATTGAAGGAAAACAAAACAAAAAAAATATTCTGGACAGCCATGTTTAGAGAATCAGGAGCCCAGACAGGTACCCCTACTAACCAAACACTAAACTCTGAAAGATTTATATTCCAATTCATTCCACCTACTATCATCTCCTCAGTGGCAGATAAAGACTGGCAAAGTAGGCAATCAGAAGAAAGAAAAATAATTTGGGTGAAGAATAGCCGTTCAAGGAAGAACTAAACGCCGAGCTTAACAGAGGCTGCTGAAGATGTCAGAAGACAAAGATGTCTTTAAAGAGTCAGATCCCAAAGCCAAGCAAAATCAGTGGACCTTTTCTCCCAAGCAAATCAAAGCATAAGGTTTATACAGGATTTAAACACCGGGTGGCAGAAAAGGCCACTGTCTCAGCATCCAGACACAGGTGGATGTTTTAGATGCAAGAGAGCACCCAAGATACCTGCCCGAGGCTGGACCACAGGACAAGGGACAAAAGCTTCAGGTGACCCACTCCACTCTGGAGGGGCAAGCTCGGGAAGAGGCCACCTAGACCAGAACAAACACACAAACTTCAGCACCAGACAGCTGCCCTGTTTCTGCAGCACTGACAGCAAGGTTAAAAGCAGTTTCTGAGCTATGGCAGTTGATAACCCACTTTAAGAAAAACTGAAATAAAAAAGAAAAAAAAAAGTACTGAGCTATAATCAGCTGTTCCACCAGCAGTTCAGAAGACCAAGCTGGAGAGAACATCTGGACTGGCAGCAGGGGACTAGCAAGTCATCTGTTGCCCTGATGTAAAAACTGTGGCTCGTGGGACAAAGTGTTTATAATACACACTAAACCCTACCTGTAGCATTTCAAAGAAAATTTGCTGTGGACGTCACTTGAAACTTCATAAAACCGAAGGAGGAAGAAAAAACTAAATAAAAGAAGAAATTTCTTCCCTTACATGGCTTGGTTATGATTTTTAACCCTCAAAATATGGACACAACACCCAGTCTTATAAAGCCTTGAAAATAAGGCCTCAAAAAAGCCCCAGAGGAGATGCTGGGACATCTGCTGGCCCTAAATCCTTGTAACCAACATCGTCTCTTACTGATCATACTGCTGCATTCAAGGAAGCTGGACTAATTAAAATTAAAACCAGACTGTAAATCAACCTCTTACTTTTGTATCAAAGTCATCTCCTACACTGTAAAATAACTTAAAATTTTGCCTAAGTGCTCAGGCGAAAAGGGCCATAGTATTAAAAAAACAAACCAAACCAAACTAAACCCCCCCAAAAACCCTCAAACAAACAACAAACCAAAAAAAACTTAAGGCAACACATGATTTATGAATTTTACTTCTACCATTATTCCCAAAGGCTCACAGAAATATATCAGTATACCTACTGATATTCAGAATTGTATTAAGACAGAATAGAATCCAACAAAGTCTAATGAAAAAACAGGAAAAGCCTTAAAAGTCAAAACAGTACTCTGAGACCTCAACAAGTCTAGAAAGGCAACATCATTTACACATTCTATTTATGTAGTGCTGTGGGAAAAATCTTTACTAGGTAATATCTTGTTGTCAATTATTTTGAAATTGTTTTGCCTGATTAGTATTTTAGACACATTTGCTATTTGGAGAAATGAATTTAAATTAAAACACAATCAACCACTCTAGTTGTGATCCCACCTGGTCTCCAGAGTTTACAGCATCACTTCTAATGAACCTGGCAGCTGAATAACCTTTAAATATGATTTTAGGAAGAAAAAATTATTATAAATTGTAACAGCTTCTACATACTTCGCTTGTGCAAAAGTAATTACAAGTAGAATTCTTACTTAGGATGAGAGACCATTAATTTCCTCCAAAATTAACTCAACAGTGCCAACTAGAGTACAGGTCCAGAGTTTCTGGCACCCCTTTTACACTAAAGCATTTCCCTCTCATGAATTCAGGGCTAGAAAAGTCACAATATTTAACAGGAACCAAGGCAAATCATATAAAAGTTTGTGTCTCAACAGAAAAATATTAAAATCAACTGCAATTCTCACGGAAGCTTTGTGATTCTGGTTTTTGGGTTGGTCACTGAGAGAAACGGGGTGGACACAGATATAGCCAAGAGGGCTGGAGATGATGGAGACGAAGAGCCACCAAATTAACATACTTGAGAAAAAAAAACTCTCAGGATCTAGATTTTAGAAAAACTCACAAGAATGTGCAAGGGTTATGAAAGTTATTAAAGTAAAAATTTATTTCTGAATATTTCTGGTTGATTTTTAAAGCACGGTTTATATGCTTAAATTGAAAAAAGTTAAACAAAAAAGTATTTTTCTATTGGCCAGTTATCTTACCTGCAAGTTCTCATTTCAATTAAATTGAGTTTTTATTCCCCTGTGGCAACATCATGAACAGCATAATTTTAAAATGCTGTTCACAATTTACAGAAAAGCTCCCTCTTCATACAATACTTGTATAAATATGGATTAAAGAGAAATAAATACAAAACATGCCTTCATCTTTTTAAGTAGTACTTTGGTGCAAGATCCAATATCCACGTTGTCTGTAGAACAGTTTTACTATCACTTTTCTTGGAGCTACTCTCTAGTTACATGAATTTTACTAAAAAATAGTATTTAAGTACACAAAGGATAGAATCTTTTTCCTTTT
>VZTE01000365.1:1813868-1867810 GCA_013397775.1 Eulacestoma nigropectus | reverse complement strand
AAAAAAAAAAACTGCCCCCCCCCCCCCCAAAAAAAAAAAACCTGGAAAAAGCTGAATGGCACTACAAAACAAATAGCAATTCAGCCCAAGACTGACAAAAATAACTCTACTGCAAACACCTTTAATTCCCATATTTGCTTTGCTATTTCTTGAAACAATTATATATAAGTAAAAGTTGTCATAAAAGGAGTAAAAATATAAAGCACACATAAAACAAAGACAGGTGAAAACTCTTGCTCCACTCCCCCCAAATTATGACTTGTGGTCTCTTCTCTGCGGTGTCCAGATATAAAAATTAGCTGCTGTGTATACTTTGAATGCACTGTTACAGATTTTACATGCATAAGGAATACTGAATACAGTCATTACACAGCCTTTTTGACAGAGTAACTATAAATCTGTTTAACAGATACTGTACTTTTCCTCCAAATTAGTTTGAAATGAGTAAAAACAAATTCATAAAAGTTGCAGCCTAACTAGCTACTACTTAGTTCATCAACACTTTATAGCTGACTTTACATTTTCTAATTAACTCAAAAAATTGTTCTCTAAAGAACATATATAAAACCATGATGTACATTCAAACAGGCTTCTTCAAACTGGCCTTCGGATTTACCTACTTCATTTTCTACAGGCATGTCCCTGATCGTTCCTCAATGTATATGAGGAGGCACATTCCACCATTTGATATAACAATTAGAGCCCCCATTAAATAAAGCTTTTAAAATGCATACTGCTACAGCATGAAACACATGTCAAGTGAACCAAGCAAACTGACAAAAGCTTAGCCTCTCATCACAAGTAACCTGTTTTACACTTATTTAGATTTTAGTTAAAGAAAATCCTAGGTAAAAATAGTCTCTGTATTTCTGAACCTATTACAAAAAACACTCCAACAAGAGGCCAAGTGCAGGGGAAAAAAGGAAATCCAAGTTTCCGACACAAACTAATACATCCTCCCCAATTTATTAAACAGTAAAAACTGGTTAAGAAGAAAGAAACCTGTATCTCAAAAGAGTTACATTTACACTGCCCAAATATAGAGAGAATGAAACAAAGACAAAATAACAGATGTGAAGAACTTGCCACCATCTACATTAACCACCTCTTTGAAACACGAGATAAAGTAATATATTATCAAACTGTATAATACATGGACAACATAATGATTTTTTTGTGTGTGTGTGAAGAGAGGGAAGTGTCTTAAAACAGCAAGCCTGTTTAGAACTCTATTAAAAAGAGGGTTTTTTTCCCTTATTCCACAGAGTCTCCAAGATGGCTTTCCCATTGGAAACTTCTAACAGAAGAATGTAAGAAATCCAAAGTAAGTCATGCTGAATTTGCCTACATCGACTTTACAAGTAGCTGACCTAAGTAGTTTCGGGTTCCCCCGCTGCTCCCCTACTGGTAAACATTCAAAATCCTTGATGAGACCTTTGAATGTCACATGATTCTGGCTTCCAAGTGAGATATAAATACATGTAAATAAATGGCCTCACCCAAACAAGTGTCAGAAAGACAGAATGAAAATGTCCTTCAAAACCTGACATTAAAAAGTCAATTTGCTTTAAAAATGGACATGGCACAGACATGCAATTTATATAAGTACAATTGCAAAGCAACAAAAAGACCTTAACCTATGCTGACATCTTTTGTATGCAAAGGTTAAAAATTTATGTTTGGTATTCATTTTCCATTACAGGAATGTTGGGTGTATTTTCAAAGTTTCTGTCTGAAGCATTCAACATCATCAAGTTTAGCATCCCAAACCACTGTAATAAGTGCCGTGGATTTCACAGATGAGTATACCCAACATAGAAAAAACAGGCCCTTAAACCTGAGTTTTACAGCATCAGTGCTGCTAAGTGATTAACTTTGAAGAACTTTCAGATCTGAATAAAAACCAGTAGAAAAACAAATGTATGGCTGTAGTCAGAGAAAACATAACCAACAAAGGCTGCCTTTGAAGGTATGCGAAAATTGGTGTGCAAAAGTGTGTTCCAATTTTCCAAATGCTGGACTGCAGGAAGACAAAGCAGGACCTATTTCTCACAGTAACATTAGTACCAAAGTGACAATATGTTCCACGTCTGTCCACTAGAGGATAGGAAATTCATGAAGTGGGGAGTAAGCTGTAGGATGAAACTAAATATAGGGGTTATGAGTCTGTTTGACGATGTTTAAAACTCTCAAAAGCAGTTTATTACAGTCAAGGGGAAACCATCACTCTGAGGTCAGTCCAGTATCATAAAGAAAAGGCAATAACACATATAACACATAGGAGCAATTCAGAGCTGAAATAGGTCTCATTTAATGTAATGATGCTGCCAATGCAGGACAAGTGAGATTGAGAGGCCTTGATTTTTCAGGCATTTGAGACTCTTGGGTATCCCATTATTCTGCCTTTCCAAAATAACACAGGCCTTTTATATCACCCACAGTACATCCGACAACTCCTTCTGGATGTCTTGGGGCATTTAAAGGAAAACTCTCTGCTTACATTCAGGCAATTTTCAACCTACTGTGACTCAGCGAGATCTGCTGGCTTTTGATGAACAGACACCACACATTTTTTCTTACACGATCTATAACGATAAAAAGTATGAAAGGTTCAAACAAATTTAAAAGCTTTGTCACAAATACAGATTCAGCTAAAATGTAAATCCACCTGTAAAAATGGAGCTTAATGTGGCTGTGCTATTGTTATGACAGATGAAACTCTGCAGTAACAGGCCACAAACTACCACATCTAAAATTCATATGTTTATGAATAATCCCTTTTTTTCTTTGTATTTGCCTACCTTCATCTTTTCTTCACATCAGCTCCATTTGGCTACCCCAACTTCCAGTGTACACATACACAGATCTCCAGAACAGTGTGAGAGAGTAATTCAAGGGATAGTCGCACAAGATCAGACAACTTCTCTGTTCAGCAGCCACTCCTTTAGCTTTCAGTTCCTGCATCTAAAGCAGACTTCAAATTCATACACGAGCATTTCATTTAATTATGATGTGCTCCCAATAAGGTGTCTGCCTGTTTCCATTAATTAGGAGACAGGGTCAAACATCAGAAATAAAAAGCCATGCTGTCATTCCTTATTTTTCAGATATTTATTTTGATTTAAAACTATAATCTCCTGGACTAGTTTTTTTTTTTTTTTTTTTTAAAAAAAAGGAAAAAAAAAGAAATATATAAAGAATTTAGACATATTTCTGCTGTTTGAGAAATTTGTTATACAGTGTTACACAATTTGTTATCATTTATACTCAAGTCGGGGAAAGGAAAATGAAGAAATGATAACTAACTGATGAATATATGCAAGCCAATAAATTGCTCTGAAACGCTGTATTATTATTTCATTACTTTAATAGCTTGAAAGCATTTAGAATGATTCTTGATATATGTGGCTTTTAATACAACGATGAAATTAAATTGGCCATCAAATCAACAATAGCTAATAAAATGAGAGAGTGGACTAGCTTTAATATAAATATGGAAATGTCAGTAAGTTGTTATATAAGGGCAATAAGCTATTATTTCAGTGTTTTACAATCTATAGTATTTCATTAGCTTCAGATCTATTCATTTTGGGCACAAAATTATCCAAATATAAAAGCCACAGGAATACAGGTGGAAACATCATCTCATCTCATGTCAATAACATGCCTCTGATTTAAAAGCAAGTTCAAGCCAAAACAGAAAACATGTGCAGGATAAACTCTTAAAGACTTCCTAGGAAGTTTATATTAGATGCTGTGATAACATAACAAGGTTTTTCTACTACACGAAATTTATTAGAAATTTAGCATCAAGGTATTTCCCTCCCCCAGTTGTTCTATAAGCACATGCAGACTGAAAACAACTGCTTGAATACCAAGATTTTTTTATTATAATGTGCACTGTAGAAAATAGAAGTTTACCTTTTTATGTTTGCTGTAGATAAATAGCGTAACCAAGGAAAAGCAAAATTTACAAATTTACAAGAATACAAAAGAATCTGACCCAATATACTTTGGACACATTGATGCTGTAAGAAAACCTGGTCTTAGATTTTATTTCATAAATGCTGTTCAGTTTCAAAGACAGGTCCTGCATTCAAGACACCAATACAATCTTGCTATTCTCTTTTTCCTTAAATTGTACATCCTTTTCTCAACACCCTCAAGTTGCTCAGTTTAGGTTGGAAAAGATCAAGTCCAACTGTTAACACAGCACCACTGTGCTCACAGCTAAACCATGCCCTGAGTGTCATATTCATATGTTTTCTTGAAAACTTCTGGGGATGGCAACTCCATGACTTCCTTGCTCCAATGCATGACCACTCTTCCAGTGAAGAATTTTTTCCTAATATCCAATCTACACCTCTTCTGGCACAACTTGAGGACATTCTCCTTCGTCCTGTCACTCCTTACCTGAGAGAAGAGATGGACCTCCACTTCGCTACAATCTATCAGCTGAAAGAACTTTCCCTGTACACCCCTGCCCATCCCTTTTCTTCCACAAAAAGTATCAATCCTGACTTTAGCACCAAGGATAGAATGCACAGTTCTGATGATCTTTTGCCAGTGGACAACATACATTGAGGCCATGTACAACAGCAAATAAAATCATGTCACCACCTCACAAACACAGAGGAAAAAAGAAAGCAACTATTCCTTTCTTTCTACAGGGCAGCACTGGTTTGTGAGAGAAGCACTGGCGTATAGAGGCACCATTTGGGTATGGTTTGGTTCTTAATACATGGGAGCACAGCAGAATACTTTCTGCTAACACAATGCAACCTGCTCTAGAGCCCAGGACTGAAATCTAGAATTTCTTGTCTGACAGTTCACTTTAAAGAAGCTTTAGATAAAAACACAAAAGCCTGATAAAAATTTGGGATCAAACAATACAGCATTATTCTATAATTGTCTCACTCTACCTTACAGATTTTAGAGACTAGAAGAACATTTTTCTCTTTAATAACAACAGAAGTAGAAGGCATGAAATGAAAAAGCAAACACAGCTTCTCCACCAGTGCCTCACTCTTCTTGCTACTCCGCAGCCCTGTCGGAAAGCTCAGGAGAGGCAGTAAGGAAGCGAAGGAATCAGAAGCTCTTCAACACTTCAGCTTCCCCATACTCCATTCATACTGCTCCAAATAACCAAGAAATAGAATGTATCTGTCAAGGTGCTTGTAGTCGCTGAAGTTATTTCCTTACAGTGAATTGAGTATAAACCTTGAAATGAAGTTTTGGAAAGAATGAACAGCATGCTGCTTCTTCTAGGCTGTTCTCCTTCCTAAATTGCAAATTGGTTACACTGGAAAGAAAAAGTAATAGAATACTAGTCACATTATTCCTTCCCCCAGCTTTATTTTCCTCATCGATTTATGATTACTATCGAAACTACATCAGCTGATACAAAGCTGCCTGGTTTGCTCTCTCTCTTCCTAACAGTTCTCTGGAAAAGAAACCTGCTAAATGGACAAGCATTTAAATCAAATATTGAAAAAATACTCCTTAGTTATCAGACATAATAGTACTTTTCAGGTGGTTTACATGTTTAACAAAGTTCTGCAGACAAATCTGTGCTATTCAAAAATCATTGGAGATTTATTTGCTCTGTAAATATATCACGACATCAGTTATTACAATCTACACTTATCATGGATATTAAATATTCGTTCAAAATTCCCCCTTCTTTCCCCTTCCCTTCTCCATCTGGGAAAGAAAATAAATCAAAAATAAAATACAATCAAGATATGAAAGAGGCAAAAGCCTGTCTTCTAAGCCAAGTCATGAAGTCATGCCACGATTTACCAAAAGAGGGAGATGCAGCTCCATTTGTGATTTTAGTACTTCAATTGCATTGAAGAACTTGTGAACATCTTTAACTAGTTTACTAGGAAAGCTACTTTAAAGGAAAGCTTTTGCTCCTTTTTCTATTTCTGCGCTTCTCTTAGAAAACAAAGAGAAATTAGTAGTAACAAAAAATACAGAAAACACTGTATTATGTATTAGAATAAAGAAGTAATTCAAAAGATGGAGCCAGTAGCCTAGTATTAGAAAATATCTATGCAGATAAAAATGCCAAAGGAAAATCAAATTGTCAAAATCCAGGAAACCATAGGAGAGTTGTTAAAAATGAAAGCAACATCACACAGAAACATTCCCAATTGATTTTAACAGTCAAGTGTATAGAAAATACTTCACTTAATCATCCAAGTACATGGATTTATAACTGTTACCTACACACAGGCAGCATTATTAGGTATGAGGGACAGCCAGTTTATTTTTACAAAGGGAAAACACACATCTGTGCTGAGGAAAAGCATGCAAACTTTTCTCTCAGTCAAGAATCCTGATTTTGAAAACCTTTTTCTAAAATAACACTAATAAACCAAAGGAAAACTGGAATCTCTAAAATACACACTTCAAAAAATATTTTCTCCCCAAGGATTTAACCAGAAGCAAGTTGCTAGAAGAACAGTGATGAAGCTCAAAGACTATAAAAATTGTATGCATAATATAAAAGCATTCCTGTATGTTCTCTGTTGGTCTCTTAGTTAAGAGGCTTGGGGTACAAGAGCATAGTTTGAAAAGCAACCATAATAATAAAGCACATTACACATACAATACACATACACTAAGTCTAACTTATTAGAGTTGTTTCAAGCCATGTCAAGTAGAAAAGAAGCTGACAAAGTATGTAAGAGGGGCATCCAAGTATTAAATACTACTTATCCTCCACTATAAAATATTTGTATCAAGGACAACTGCTGCATAATGCACCTTGCAACTGGGTGGCTGTGCCACACTGCAGAGAATGTCAGGAGCTTTCCCTAGAAAGTGATCCTATCATCCAAAGAAAAACAATTCCCATAAGAATCACAGCCATGCATATATATTCCTACTATGGGCTCAAATTCTGGTTCAAGAATTCTTCTTTAAGATGTCTCCCTCTTTTCCTCAGGAAAAAAAAAAAAAAAAATTATTTTGCTTAAATATACACCTAATAGTAATTGAAACAATTAGTCTTCTGAATGGATAAACCAAAAAGTAAAGTATTTTAAAGTATTTTTAAATAACAAAACCTCCTGCCATAGAATTGTGCAATCTTCAAGTCACAGGAGAACAAAGCCAAAATAACTGAACAAGAATATTCTCAAGTACTGAACTCGTTCTGCAAAAAAAGGCTCCAAAGAACAACAGTCCACTGCATAACAATGGTTCAGTGGTGCTACAACCTCTCCTATGAGTCCATGAGGAGCTGCAAATTGTTTACAAAATCCAAACAGGCAACATCAAGAGATCATTTACCTCCCAATGAGATAACAACTCTTCCTGCTGGCAAGCCTCATCTGCAACCCAAAGAAGTCTACAATAACTTGCTGAAGGGTCATGGCTCACTATCACACAGTGAAACATGAAGAGTACTGACACAGAATTAATGTTCTACTTCCCTTCAGCACAACTTATATCTAGAAACGCATATGGTATATGACTTCAATCCTGTTCTGTAAGGTTCAAAATCCCAGGAATGCCATGTCTGTTTCTTCTTGCACACAGGTTAGGTACCATGATGCTGCAGAACACTTGTTTCATTCACTGTTCAACTTTGCAGACCTGGTGATTGTTTTTTGAGTTGTGTTTTTTTGCATCCTACTGACTATTTAAGACACAACATTTAAACGATACAGAACTTAGCAGATTGAGCAAGGATATTCCCTCTTCCGCCAAGCTAAGATAAAAACCAGAATAATTAGAAGTGTTTCTATGTATACATGTAAGGAAACAGCAAACATTTCTTCAGGAAGCTTTCCACTGAAATCAGGCTTAGTACCTCTGCCCAGGGTACCCAACACTCCCTTTCTAAAAGCCACCTGATGGCACATAACCTATCCCACAATGAGAACAATCTCCCTAAGGAAGTGCTGGATTCCCAGAGGCTGGACACTCAAGATACAGCTAGACAGGGCGCTGGGCCATCATGACCAGGCCACGTTTTTGCCAAGAATGGTTGGACCAGAGGATCCTTGAGGTCCCTTCCAGCCAGGTAATCTATGTTTATATTTACATCTTACAACTCTGAAAGTCCACCACATCTTTAAAACCTCTGTCCCCAGAACCCTGGCCACCAGCCTGCCATTATTAAAAGATTTCCAGGTTTTTCACATTCTCATTATAAACACGTTTTTGAATGCAGACTGCTTGAAGTGCATGAGACCTGAACTCCACACCAGTCTGGTACTATGCTGCTGCACCTCCTGATCAGTAGGGTCAGCTGCAACACCATCTATTTCATCAGTGACAGTAATTACACTTGATGAATTTTACTAGCAGTGGTTCCCTGACACAGATTAACCTACCTGCTCACCACATTTGATTCCTTTTCAAGGTTTACAAGTTATACACAGACCATGCAGATGTGCTACGAAGTATAGGATACAGTGGTAAAACTGTAAGGTCTAAGTTCTAAAACTATTCTTCACAACTAGCTTTCCTCTACCCAGCACCTCATGAATACAAATGTACTTTTAGGTACTTTTAATCATGATTAATAAACTGTTAATGTTCTGACTCAATGTAGTTCTTCCTTTGCACACTTGAATATTAAAAAGGGTAATATATTTGGACTAGAAAACTATTAAAACTAACAGTAGTGAACTTTAAAAGCATTTTGTACAAAAATGATGAAAGAATTGTATTGTTCGTGCCTGCTCCGATCTTATATTGGACTTGGCACCTATAACTCCTGTTCAGCAATCACTGAAACCACTCAAACATGCAAGAGCAGAATATCAGTAGAAAAATATTGTGTTAACAAGTGCACAAGACATCAAATCTAATCACCTCATTACAGTACAAGAGACTCCCTCAAAAAACTGTAAATGTCACCATTTAAATACATAGAATATATATGTATATATATATACACACATACCCACAGACATGTGAAGAAGAAAAGGATACAGACTTAGCGAATAATGGAATGCAGAGTTTTTAAAAAAATTCTGCCACTTTCTGAGGCGTTCTTTCCAGGAAAAATGTATGAAATACATTTCATGAATATACAGGTGATATTTAGTTGCATATATAGATTCATACACCTACCCAACACATTGTTAGCTAAAGTGTCAGGTGAGTTTATTAATCTAAAAAATTATTGTTTTGGTAATGATTTCAGAAATCACATATCTATTGTCATTACTAGAAAATTGAACATTTTAATATTTTAATATATCCTCTCCAGCTCATAAAAGAAAATTTAGTGGTTCTGCTATACAGATTCTTTTCCTATTCAATGTTCCAGAGCAGCAGGTAGCTCTATCATAAATGCCAATACTTTTTTTAAAGTACTGATCTTGCCATCTATTCTTCTTTATATGTGTGAAAGTATTTTAGGACTTGACCATGAATTTGGAAATTATTTTCAACTAGGTTTGAGTTCTTACAGGATTCAATTTGCCAGTTGTTTTCCATTTTCTATGTTGTTCCTTGGCATTCCTGTAAATAGTATTAAGCAAGTTCCCCAATGCAGATACCAAGATCTCAATTTTTACCAATACTATCCCCATGCCTAAACTCCAGTGACACTATTTCAAAATTAAGATCTTGCCAACTACAGTGAAAACTTAATTTACAGGTACATTTAAGCAGTTGGAAAAATCATTTAGAAATAAGCAGCAAAAGGACAAAGTGGAACACTGATTAAACTCCTGCATTAATACGACCACACATGATGAGACTTGCTATAAAAGTCTATCCATGATAATTCTTTTAAAAGCTTGCTGTGTCCTGTAAAAAGGTAATTAAGAATACCAACAATGAAGGAAAAAAATCAGTCATTTTCTACCACAAAAGACAAGTACTTGCACTCCAACTGCTATCACTGTAGAATGACAAACATGCTGATGTTTAAGGAAAATAACTTCCAAACAATCCCATTACAAAAAAAGAGAGGTAAAGAGGCTTTACTTATTAAGGCATAAAATTTGGTTTTGGGTTTTAATCTGTGTTCACCTTGACATCTGTCAGAAGCTTAAAAGCCAACACTATACCACCACAACAGCAACTTGTATTTGTTCACTTAACCCACTCTCAGCTCCCAATTGATCCATGGGAGAAAGAAAAAAGATGCCCTTTTCCAGCAGGTAACCTTATTTTTAGATGGATGTCAAAATCCACAAGGGAGTCACTCAACTGTCATAAGCATCCATCTCCTCACACAGAACAGTGTCAGAAGATTTACAGAGGGTTTTTTAATGATTCATTTTCTTCAATGTTTACATTTACTTATGAGAAGACTCTGAAGAGCTAGAGTAGACAGCCTGCTACTATTGAAAACAGGCAAATGTTTGACCTCTGCTCCTCATTTATTTTCCTACGAAAGTATTTTGTGACCTGATCTAAATTAGTGTCAGCAACTACACTCCATCCATTTCCCATTCTGGCTTAGATATTACTTATTTAAAAGAAATGACCTTGTTATCATTTCAGAACTTGGCATTTGCCTGTGTAGAACTGCAGATCAAAACAGCATAGACAGATGCTAAAGATAAGGACCTTCTGGAGGAGACATTTCTTCTTCCTACAGATTAATCACCACAATAATGTCTGAAGTTCACTATTTTAACTTAATTATTTAAGAATCACACTAGTAAAAGAAACTTTTAAACCTGTGATTACCTTATGCTTCTTTAGTAAAGAAAAATGGGAAATACTTTCATTACTAGAAAGATGTCTGTTTTCTAGTCTAGTGCAGACACCAGTACCTGTGTATTTCAACATTATCTCTTCAATCTGCATAGCAATTTCCATCCACAGACAGCCCAATATTCTCAGCTTCTACATGAAGAAAGAACTGCACAACTGTGCTCTAACACACGAGTCCTCATGTTCCCAAAAACACAGACATTTATGAACAATCATAAACTAATAGAACTACGTAGCTCGAGGAAAACTTAGAGAAAAGCAGAAGTTTTCTGAACCCATCAGTGGAATGGGAGAGGATAAAATCAGCTGTAGCATGAGGATAAGGTACATGCCTACCATGTGAATATTCCAATAGCTTTTGTGATAAACCATCTTTGAACTACCTTAACTCGAGACCTTTTTTGTTTCTTTCTCTTAGTCCCATCATCTGACTACATCACAAGTACACATTGTGAAGTGTTAGATTCAGTTCTGAAGGCACCATAGGACAAAAGCAAAGTCTCATGAAAGATTATTAGCAAAGCTACAGATGAGGCTGGGAGTAGCTCCATATGGATGGAGTCATCAATTATGACTACATACACTCAGGAATCAAGTTTCTAAATATTTGGTCTTTTTTTAAGGAATATACTCCTAAGCAAATTTGTTTCACATGCAGACAGGCAGCCCCTGCTTCACAAACCTGTTGGATAATAACGTATGTTGAGCATCAGTGACAGCCACATATCTTTGTCTAAAATTGACCATGGAAAGCATAACTAAAGCAGCAGGGTAGAAAAAGCCTAAAACAATTTAAAAATTAAAAAAAAAAGGAAAAACTCACATTCTAGTCTGCCAGTGGGTATCTTCCGGCTTTTCAGAAAACTCAGAGCAACTACAGAGGTACAGCAATTCACCTTACAAGTACATCAGTACCAACTGCAATCAGTAGCAATTCTGCATGCTAAACAAATTATGTATAATGCAATCTTTGCTTTATGGAGTTTATACTTCAAAGAAAATGCTGAACAGGAAGAAAACACTATCAAGACCTGTACTTCAAAATAAGGAGATATGACCAGTGATTATTTAAGAAGACAGACAAAAAAGTAATCTAAAGTTGCTCCAAGTGCATTTAAGAATCTATGGTTTTTTGTTATTAGTTAATAATTATCAACACTCATCATCATTCACACCTCTTATCTTTACAAAGAGCATAGAATATTCTACAGTAGATGAGTCAATAATTTTGTAGATAAAACACAGAAGGTAAATTTAGCAACAATCAAAAATCTAACCTACTTACACCTAAAACCATGGAAAATATTAAATAGCCATTCTGCACTCTCATGCATAACCACTGCATTTCTGACTTGCAGACAACTGTTTTCTTTCCTGCTCTGTAAAACAAAAACAGCTTTCTTGTCCTTGAATGATTATTCCTAAACTTCAATTTATCCATATTTATTACTGGGATGATTTCATAAGCCATAACAAAAAGCATAGAGATAAGGACACCCACTGAGTAAGCATTTCCAGAGCATTTTTATACATATCTTTGTTTTAACAGATTTTTTGTTTCCCCAGGATGATTTTCAGCAGAAAAATGAGGAGATTTGTTGAAGGGATCTCTGAAGATGTAGCGGTATTATACAAATGCTCCAAGTTTATTAATTTTCCTAGTCTATAGTAAATTTCAGTACATTTCTTTCCTTAACTACTTATTACTGCTCTCCATTAGCACCTAGTATCTCTGAAACTCAAGCTCTGAGTGCAATGAAGAACATCTATGATTTAAAACAGTATTCACCTAGAAATAATCATCTCTGCTGTTAGTTGTCATTAGGTGTACCTGCACTAAGCGTAACAATTGCGGCATTTAAAAGCTCAAAGAAATTTTCCATTAATTTCTGGAAGAAAGCATTTTAAGCTCATGGATGCTCACGAAATACAACTGTATTCAGTCTCACTTAAGCCTTCCACTCAATACTCTGAATTCCTAAGGGATAAGTAGAAGTTTTACAAATCTCCACGTACCATTCATTACGGCAACAAAAAAAGATCACTTGAAAAGCCATGGTTAAAAAGTTCACAAAAATTACCAAGGTATTGATATTTTAATAGGATCTTAACACAGAGATGCATCAAATATGGAAAGATTTGATCTATAGATTACTCAATTCTTCTTTTTCAGATTATCAATATGTAAACAGTTTTCATCTTATAACATGGTGCAATACACTATAACCACATTTCAGCCACATATGCCTGTTTCAAAAATCTAACTCTCTTTGTGATACTAAAGTTTCACTCCTTTAGGTCACTTTGCGCAATTGGATAAACTGATTCTACTACTTACAACAATCAGAAGATAATAAAGTTACGTAAAGAAAACAAAATGGACAAGTGAGTAAGAAGGGTTACAAAAGTTAGAGTAAGTCTAGAAACAACACCTTTAGCTTTGATCCATGGGGCACAGGAGAACAGCCATCTTCAGGTGGAATGAACAACTCCCACTTTCCATATTCCAACTTCTTATATGGATGAGAAAATGGATTCCAGCCATCTGCAATATAAGAAATAATACTAAGTGTTCACCTTAAAATGCATCCAATTACAATTCAAAGGTGTAACTCCAAGTTCCATCTTTCTCAGAGTAAACTTCAGTGAGTGCAGACACAAATATTTTTATACCTGATACTACACACATTCAAAAGGGGTAAAATGAAATGCCATAGTTTTAAGTCTTCAGAAAGATTTCTTTTTCGTTAAAAAAAATTTACTGAAGCAAGCTTAAATCCTGTAATTCAAGATTCTTTGACCTCTTTAGATTTACTGAGCACTGGAGATGTGCAAAGATGGTCATTATGGCCTGTCCAGCTGAACAGACACCTGCCAAGGAGATCTTGAGTGTTTGTAAGCACATTCAAGGTTAACTCCTATGAATGGCAGTGAAGATACCACTTCTGAACTGACACCCTTCAGCAATGGAGCCATTGCTAGGCTAGAAGGAAGTAACAAGCTAAGTTTCAAAACCATTTTCTTTTTCTTTTTGCCTTGAAATGTCTATTTCACATAGTTCAAGGCAACAGACTCTTAAACTAAATAGGTACCTGTCAACACAGAAAATTGAATTACAAGACATTAAAGCAACACACGTTAATCTTCCTTCATGGTAATCTCTTTGCATGCCATGGCCTCCTGTAATAAAAAAAAATAGAAATAAAAAAAAAATTAAAAAAAAAAAAAAGACCAAAAAAAACTCCAGCAAGCCAAAACTCACACACCACTGAAAGAAGAATAAGCAGCCTTCAGTTTAAGAATATTAACCCAGACTTGTACAAAACAACATTGCTACTAAACACGTCACGGTTAAAAGCATTTCGGTATAAAACTGGGCATCGTAACTGAAGCAGGATCATCACTTTTGCCACCATGGAAGTCACAGCAGGGGAGGTAGAGAAATGAAGAAGTTCTATTCATCAGCATATGTATTTTCCTAAACATCAGCAACCACAAATATTATCTGCTGTGCAACAAAAGGATAAGCTTCCCTAGCAATGTATGGACATGTTGAGTTTCAGAGAAAGACCAGACTGCTTTCAAAGTTGCTGGTTGCATTTGCACAGGTGTTTAAAACCGAGAAATGCCAATCTGTGGTCAAAGAACACTGAAAGACAAATTAAACAAGGCCACACAATATGACAAAAATAACTATGCCAGACAAATATTCTGGTACGTACTCATTTCACGGTGGAGAGTAAAAGAGTAATGCAATTAATTCAATGCACCATTTAGATGATAGTTTTTATCGTGATTAAAGTATTTGGATAGTGGAGCCAAATTACACATATTAGCAGATGGAAAGTATTTACTAAACTATTGTTTAACAGCAGAAGAGTTTACATATTAGTAAGATTTAGATGGCTCCTCCCCCTTGGCTTTACACTGAAGTTTCAATCAAGAAAAATAATTAAACAAACACTACTAATATCTAAGACCAACATCAAACAAACACCACCTCAGCAATAAAGCAATACTCCTTAATAAAACAGACAAACCACAGATAGTGTTCATACATTAAAATACATATTTTTTTTTTATTTCAGGACATAGTAAAAGGATGTAGAATACAGCACTTTAAAAAAATTGGTTTTTTTTAAACTATAAACAGCTAGACTGTCTCAAATAAACATTCCAGGCAAAAATGAAAAAACAGAAGAAAGATGAAAAATGTAACAGAGATGTTAGGAAGTTGCAAGAAGTTTGCTTTAAAAGCTGGTTAGGATTTACGATAGTCAAGACCCATCCTGGGGGACTTACTCTAAATTCTTTCCATCTTCTTCTCCTCCCAGATATCCCACCATCTTCATGGCTTCTCATGAAACTCTCAGTGGAGCTACACCTCTTGATTACAATGCACAAACTGAACCATATATGCCAGGTGATGAATACTGAGCAAAACTAAAAGTTACAGCAAAAAAGTCTTAGGCCCAGCTTTTATTAAACTCACCCAGGGGAACCTGCATGAAGTTAATCATGTTCACCAAAACCACTGAATTCTTACAACAATATTAAAAAAGATTTTCATGACCTCTACTAAAACCATGTCTCTTTCTTCATTCAGAAAGGGAATGGTAACATCTGTCTACCCACTTAAATATTTCTGCTCTCCACAGACAGATCTGATAATTCTGCCGAAGTTGCCTGAACCTTCCCCTTTACCTGCCAGCAATGCCAGATGCTCCTGTTAATCCCTCCTGTTCCCAGCCACAGTCCATGACTGCAAGCCTGTGGCTCATGATTTAAAAATAAATGCAAAACAATACCCATCTGCCCCAGATGGTCCTACTTAAACCCACTGTTTACTAATTACCCCTGGAGAGGAGCTCACTTAGAAAGATTATAACAGAAAACATTGCTTTGAATGCCAGAGGCATCAAGAACATAAAACACCCTGAAAACTGAAGATTCCCTTCAAAGAGAGAGTGGCCCATGATTCTCTCAGTTTTACTGCTTGGTTTTCTGATTTTTCAGCAAACCTTAGCCAAAAATGCCTGAGGGAAGAAAAGAAAAAAAAACTCAACTAAACAACAAGTGATTAGTAGACCATTATGAAGATGAAAAACAAAAAAGTCAGAAGAAGTACCTTAGTTTGAAAACAGACTTCAAAGATTCTGACAATCAGGGAAAGACTGAGATTACCAGCAGAAGTTCAAATAATCAGCTTGAATAGGTCTTAGAGAAAAATGACACCATTGCAGAATACCCACAAGCCATAAACAAGGCAAGAGCTTCTGCACAAAAGTTCAGTCTCCAGCTATCTCTTAATCCAACACAGAAGACATCTTCAACAGCCTGATACTTTGTTTTCTCTCATCTCTGTGATGAGATCTTCCAAACCCAGCCAATTATTTAAACATTACATCCTATCTCAGCAACAGGAGGCACAAGGGAACTTCTGGCTCAAAACTACACCCTCAGAATGCCAAAGAACCATGAACTGAGCTTTAATGTAGAATTGAATTCAAAGCTATAAACGTTTGGGTTCTACCATTTGTGACAAAAACTCAATTTAAATGCAATATTTCTAGCTAAATGATAATTAAAGTGACTTCTTGTTCAACCTCCTGGTTTTGTTTTCACATTGACAAGTATATAGCCATAAACCTCTGAGGCTCATGCCTGAACTTGGAGTTTCACACCAGAAATTAACACTTATCTTGCTTCTCGTAGAAGAAAGGAGTTCTCGCATTTTAACCAAACCATTGACTTTGTACGATATAAAAGCTGGAGTTACTTTTTCAAAAGTGAAAAAACTTCATAAACTAAGGCTGAATTCTCAAGTGAAATCAACTCATCTCTTACAGCAATTATATTTCCACAAACTTTCCCATCAACTGAAAGATGCCTAAAGAGAATAGAGAGTTCAGAAAATACTTACACAGCATCCTTGAAGAAAGTCAATCAGACAAGGAGCAGTTCAGACAAAGGAAAGGGCATCAAAATTCCAGTATCTCAACAAGATACCTTTATTTCACTTGATTAGAACATGAAATCACAACACAATTGGGGAGGTTCTCCAAGGATACTATTCTGTTCTACACAGCGACCAATTAGGTCTTCCTCTCCTCGCATTCATCACTTTTTTAAGTAGATTATGTTAATGATCCTGCTCTTGAGCTGTTGGAAATTGAGCCAACAGCTCAAACACTGACAAAAACAAGCGTCATTAATTCTTAGATAGGATGTTTCCCTGAATATTAATGCCACCTTATATTTCAGTCTACTGCTTTCCATCACCTGCACCCAGAGAAATATGACACTATTTGACTTTACTCATCAAACTTCGGTATCTTTCTATAAAAATCTTGGAAAGAAGCAGTAGGAAATTCAGTGTGATATCATGACAGTACCTAGAATCTATTTCAGTAAAAATCTGGAATCAAAAGCCCCAAAACATTCTGATACATAAAGTTTTCAGTCAGCTGTCAGATACCCAAACTATGAAGGCTAGTGGATTAAGGTCCTCTCTTTTCACTCGGAAGGAATCCTGTCAGAGTTTAAACAATAGACAAACATCCTCCCAGAACCTACTGTCCTACCCTCCCTCCACCCTCCAACCCCAGCAGAAGCCTTCCCTACTAGTGCAAGAAAAAGAAAGCAGAAACTGAACCAACCAGACATTCCAGACTGATCAGTATTTTAAATCAATGTTAGCTGGGAAGGATGGAAGGGAAGACAAATAAAAGAACAGAAATCACAAATAAAACAATGTATTATAGCAAATGCTGGCTTCCAAATTAATATATGACTACTTACTCTCAACCTTCTTAAAAGCAGAAGCTTTCTTTTTAAAACTAAGGAATTGTTTACAGATAACCCACTGAGCCTCTCCATGACCAAATACAAATGTGAGTGTTCCAGTTCCCAAATAAATTCTGTGGGCTACTCTCAAAACTCACAGTTCAGTGACTTATTTTGAAATAGTCAGTTGTAAAGCAGCAATAAATTGCCAGTAGTCACCGGGTTCCTCAGCAACAGAGCATGCAAATGAAATATTCAGTGTTATCACTGAGAGCTTTTGAAGGAGCTATAATGTTGATAGTGCCTCTACTACTGGAAATTCAGCTGACTAATTGCCTCATACACTTGATTTACTGAGATGCTGAAAGTACTAATTGACAAATCTTAATGTTTTTGGATGTTCATTTAGTACTTCTCAGAGTAAAGCATGGCACTAGAACACCAGATACAATACTTTTTCTCTCTAATTATGGAGTTTTAAAGAGACAAAAACAGCTCTGAAAGCATTGGGATTTTCTTTAGTTCATGTTTTTCATTCTCCAATCCACATACAGATTTGTGTGCTATTACTGGTTTCTAGCTTTTTTTTTTCCAAAATGCACAGTGATACTAAGAATTTTTCTATAAATTGGACCAATCCCATTCATTACAAGTTTCTCAGAATAAGGTATAAAACCACAATTTGGGTCAAAATATCTTAGTAGCAAAGCTTTTATTGTCTGTTATAAAGCATTAAAGTCATTCAAAATAAACTTTACATGTACAGGACTGAGGCTTCACACACATACAATTACAAAAGTAAATTATTCATATTTATCTTAGGCATAATTCATAACAAAGATATTATCAACTACCAGCTTAATTACAAATTTTGAAAAAAAATTCAAGTTCTCGGTACACAACCTATATTTGCCATTTTAATATTTACTAGTTTTTGGTCCTCAGAAAACTTAAGATGAAATAGCAGAGACTAATACTTTGTGTCTTTCCATCAAACATTAAGAGATTCTCAGGCAATACCATATTACTAAGGAAAACACTGCTATCTATCTCCAAAAACAAAGCATGAATTGACAGTTTTTATATTACATACCACCTTATTTCAGTTTAAAACCTAAAGAGCTTCTGTCATCTAAGTTCAATGGTTATTTCTTTGTCTAAGATTTCCAACTTCCCCTGATATGGTTACACTACAGTTTTCTTTATAAAAAAAATTATTAAAAAAAAAAAAAAACAAACAAAAAAAACCACAAAAAAACACAACTTATTAAAAGCAGTCCCAATATCCAATTTAAACACAATATAGTCATAAATTTAGTTTAAGACTTTAACCTGCTTGAAAACTTAAAGAAAGGTTAAAGGGATTCAGTTTTAATTAAACATATCTGTAGCAATCTGACTCTAAATCTTAGGGTTTTGCAATCCACTTTCCCATGAGAATATTATTCCAGATCATATGAAATTAATTACAATCTTCCATTCCTCCAGTCTATCCAAGTACACTATTGTCCCCTTTGGGAATGAATGCTTTACTATAACTGACTGATATATATGAGAAACACAGTTTTTCCACATTAAACATTAAAATGAATTTCTTTTCAGTTTTTGTTTTTTTTTTGCTTGTTTGGGGTTTTTTTTTGGGGTTTTTTTGTTTTTTTTTTTTTTCACTTCTTATTGCCACATTTCATTTGGATCTAGATACAACTACTCTAAGATATTAGTCCTAAATTTCTGCTTCATATAATGTATTACATCAAATATTTTAAATGAAGTAGGGTTTAGAAAACCATTCCAGTTTTTAGCTACCCTATTCTGGTATACATACACTTCTCCCCCAACCTAAGCCAATTTACAACTTATAGCCTCTTTTCAAAATATTAAACATATCATTAAAAGTCTATTTTTAATATTACCATCTCTTAAAATACATATTTAAAATAAATGCATTCTAGTCTTTAGCTGTGTTGAGAAATTTAACCTACACCCACCCCATGAAAACCTTGAGCAATGGGTGGGGCTGCAGCAAGTGGAGGAGGGACAAGGAGGAGAATTTTCTTCACATTTATACATATAAAACTGACCTATGAAAATAACCTGATCTAGCTGCCATGCAGTCTATATTGATACCTGAAATCACTATTATCTAGCAGTAAGTGAACTATACACGAGTCATTATTCAGTTTTGAACTAGATGACATATCTGATTTCAATATTAAAATGCAAGAACTACACTAACCTATTTATCAATGTCTACTCCAACAAAATGATAAGCAATACTTCAAGGAAAGCTACTTTATCATTCACTAGGTTAATCATATCAAACAGGATCATGGCTGAAAACAGTGTTGCACTAATTTTTCTGTTCAACTTCTTCATCAAAAACAAAAGGGTTTTTTTGTTGTTTTTTTTTTTTTTAATAAAAACCTTCCTAAAATAAAGAGATTTTCCTTTCAATAGTTTCCTCAGACAAGGGTAAGGAATGGCCAACACTCAGCTTTGTGTTAAGGCAGACATAATTAACTGCTTCAAATGACGTTTTTTCATATTGCAGTTTTGCAATATAAATACACCGAACGCTCCCCAGATCAGTATTTTTGCAAAACCAAAGTTCAATAAATAGCACTGCATGCTTCTGAAATGTGGTTAAATGAACAAAATAATTTCACAGATTAAGTCCCTGTTCAGTAAGAACCAGCAACGCAAGACCTGGTACCTTAATGGACTAATCCCTAACCCTGAAGAGAGAGAGTAGAGGTAAAAGGGAAAAACAGAACAAAGCTCTCCAAAACTCCGAACAGAAAGGAGAGAGAGGAATTGTATTGTAGGATTGAAGAGCAAGGAGGAATGTCACTTTCATTTAAAAAATTTCAAAGCATGATTTGAGTGTAGCTAGCCTTCAAATAAGAAGGAAATTTATATTTTTGTTTCAAATTCAAAGAGAATAGTCTTCCTGGTTCTCAGAGAAAGCAATGCAATTCCTCCATCCTGTCATTTTTCCATTCTGCTAACATCTTTCCTTCTTCTGCCCTCAAAAAACCAGAGTAGCTACTCCTTCAAAAGTATTTAGTTTGATTTAGGCTACCATTTTCCAGCAAAACTTTTGTCTAAACTCTCAGGATGGGTGAGAACTCTCAAGGACCTTGGTCCTTAGATGACACTATTGCTTGATGAGTAAAAGAAGATAAAGCAAATCATTTCAGTTATTTTTGCTTCTCTGCATATAGTTTTATACAAGCCTAGTTATAAAGCTTTAAAAAGAACTTCAGGTAGCTTAGACACAGCCTCAAGTTGCAGTGTGATGAAGTGTGACATGAGTCATTGCCGTTGGGGTATTAAAAAAATTCATAACACTGACCATGCAACAGAAACACATCTTCATAAGCTACTGCAACACAGAGGAAAATATTATTCATTTAAGCCATGACACACATCAGAATTTCATCACTGTGACAAAATTTTCTTTCAAAGAAGAGAATATTGACATAAAACGTGCAGGGGAGAAGAAATTTTCCAAAGAATACTTACTGAAGTCACCTGCAAGAAACACTGCTTCTGCTCCTGGTGCCCACTCTTTACAGTATATTCCACCATCCGCAAGTTGGTTAACTCCAAAGGTCTTGTAACTTTTTGTAAATTTATCAAGGCCACCTTCACTTTCCTCAATGTTCTTCAAGTGATTATAAAACAGAGAATACCTTGCAATGAAAACAGAGAACATTTTTTAGAAAGATTAGCAAGTGCGTCTCTTACATCAACAAGGGTAAAAACCTAAAAAAAAAATAAAGTAAACACACTAAGACTAACATGAGATTCACTGCTCTCTACAGGAATAGAAAAAAAAAAAAAAAAATCAAATACAAACCACACAATTTTTCCATGGTTGCTACACAGTCTAAAGCTGCAATCTTCTTGTTTGTCAGTGCTTTCTCTACTTTATAGGAACATTTTGCACTTTCAGTCTAAAACTACAACTCCTGATTGGCAGCCAAGAAATCCCAGTATTACTACACAACAGGAGAACTTCACACTCTCAACAGCCTAGCACTTTTCCCTCCATCTTATTAATATCAGACATAAGCCTCCTAGGGAGAGCCGGATAGGCCTGCCACATCTCTCACAGCCAGTTTTAATAGACAGACAATCTCAGGCCACTGAAAAGTTTGCAGTACAGCCTGTCAGCCATGGACTGGTCCTTGCTGGAAGGGGCTCATTAGGGGACCTCTTTACAGAGACAATCAGCAAGAGTTTGCAGTCAGTCCCTGACACTGCAACAATTTGGAAACAATTACAGCTTCCTAAAAGTAATTATTTGGAACATACCCTACTTACACCAGTAGGAACTGAAATGCCCTAGACCTGTAACAAACTGCCAGTAACAGCTTAGAGTTTTTTGCCGTATTTTGCTGTATTTTCTCCAAGTATGTTTCTGGAATTGAACGTAACATCAGAGGTAGAATCTAAACAAGAGAGCCAACTTTGACCCCTAAATTATGAGGTCTTTTGTGCAGAAGCACAGCTAAAAGCTGCAGTTGAGCATTTAAATAATGCTACCTATACAGGCGGTTCTTTTGATTGTTTTTTTTTAAATATGACACTCCCAAGGTAAAATGGAAATGTGTCTGTGTTTCCATAAATGGTAAAGAATATTCTGAAGCGTATAGAAACCAGTAAGAACCCCAGCAAAACCAAACCTGTCTGTCACGCTTCCTGTATTTTGCAATAGGAAATAGAAATACTAAACCAGTACCACGGAATAACACCTTGTTGGTTAAGGAAGAAGAAGCAGTGGTCTGCTTGCAGTGTCAGGACTCAGAACTCTGTGATCTGTTGTAAAGCTTTGATTTTTTTGGCCCTTAATTAGTTCAAAGTAGAAGATTAAAATGTCTAATTACTAGTTAAGGTAAATAGCATTACCTGTATTAATTTAGAGTACTATGACTACTTTCAAGGTTAATCTCCCAGTAAGCTTTTATTATGTTATTATTAAGACTGATGCTCATCTTTAAAAGGAGAAAGATTTGAAAATCCCTCCAGGACACACTGTAGCAAATACACTCATAACTATTTTTGCCCATCCACCTGCATTATTTCTTTAAAATTTGCTCATGGGCATAAACCTCAGAAGTGCATTAGTAACTACTGCTGCTCTGATAATCAATTTCATTTATGTGCTTGAGGGAGAATATTTTGTCAGATTTCCAACTATATAAGTGTATTACATACATATACAAACTCAGTTGACTGGCTTACACTTTAAACAATTGCAATCACAAAGATTTATATAAAGCCTAAATACAGAAACAGAGCAAGTCATAAACAGCCTCAGAAGTTCAACATACATCATCTGGTAAATTCAAATTATTTTTGAAGGGCTCTCCTTGGGGAAAAAAACAATCACTATAGCTTTGAAATTTAAGTCATTCTTTAAAATATGTTATGATACAAGAAGTATAGTTATAGACATATAGATATACTTTTTGTGAGTGTATATATATATTTAATTGGTTAAGGAAAAAACCCTATATAACAAGAAGTATATTCGAAGTGTTATCTGCAACTCCCTATTTCTCTGCCACACATAAGCTTTTTCAAAATTGCTGCCTGCCACATGCATTGTTTCCACCTTGTTCCACTGTAGTTGAAGTAGGATCTGTTTTACTATAGGTAGCTGCTGTAACTTCAGAGAAGATCTAACTGAAACAATGAGCTTGACACAGGTAAAAACAGAAGAGGAGGCTTTGAAATAAGTTACCTAACCAAAATTATTCTTCTCCTCCCCACTCGTGCCACAAATACATTTTCACAGCTTTAAGAGCATGATTAGTTGGATGTGGCATTTCCCATATTGAGCAAAAAGTGGTGAGCTTCACTTTTAAACAAGTCAGTCACAAACCCTTGAAAGCTGCAGAAGAAGGAAATGAACCCTCTATTACCAGAGAAGAACAGCAGGCCATAAAGAAGGACTGAAATCTCAGTGCAGAAAAGAAAAAGGGTATGATGCACTTCACATCACCTAGAGGTGCAACACATGCCAGTGGCCTCCTCCTCTTCCTCAGCACGATCCCTCCCTAGGAATCAAACCCATTCATCTCATTCCAAAGAAAGAAAAATCTAACAAATTCAGGATATGAGTGTGGGATGGATGAAAATGGACTTTCAGAAGGCAATTGTGTGATTCTGTATCTTCGGGAAAAATCACTGACAGTAATACATACATCATAAGCTCTTGATTTTTGTCATAAAAGTACTAAGAATACACCCACTGCTTCAATTTTTCTGTTTCAGTAAATTCAGAGTTTAAGCAAACCATGACACAAAGAGACCATGGCATTTAATATATGAAATGATCATGACTATTATTGTAAAAAAAGACTACTCTTGCTCACCACTCTTTGCAAAGTGGGTGAAGATTACACGCTCAATAAATTATTTTTTGGGGGAGAGGGAGGGGAGGCAAGAAAGGGAACAGATTAGAAGAACAGTTGAGCAAGGATATGTAATATTTTTACAATAATGGCTTTTTATATAGGACAGATTTGGAACAGGCAACACAGCATCATGTAACTGAGTAAGAATGCTCCTTCAATTTGTACAAAAGCATGCTGCTTGTAACAGACCAAGTTAATTCAGGTATTAGTAGTGCTGCATCACATTGCAGAAATAAAGATTTTCGCAAAAACTAGTGTTCTCTGTAGTTGATTTAAAATTATAAACTAGAAAGAATTTTTTTTAACCACCTCCTGAGATTATCCAGTAAGGAATTGTCGTTTGCTCAAAATTCACCAAAAAAACCAACTCCTGAAATGGATCAATTGCTTTTGCTGTGAACTATTCCAAAAACTCATCTCAAGAGATGAAACACCTGGACACAGAACAACATTACTCGTCATAGAAGGCCTTGTAAAACAGCAGAAAGGTCTTGTAAAGCAGCAACTGTAGCCTGTTGCTCCTCTGAAGGAAAAGACTGAATTAAGTACATGCTCATGTCCAGATTCAGAGAACTTTAAGGTTTTGCTTTCACAGATATTTCAGATTTCATTTCTACATTACTAAGGCTTGTTAAACACTTTTTTTTTTTTAATCTCCCAAAGCAAACTCTCAGGATTACACACAGAAAATGACAGGAATTTTTTTGTTGTTGTTCAATTCCAAATATTTATATTGTTCACTAATAGCATACAAGTCTTAAAATCAGAGATAAACACTTGATTAAGACTACATTTTGTGATCCCCTCTTCAACACTGAAAGTTATGTCATGTTCACTTATGCATATATATACTTGTATGACTTATGACAGACTCTGAATGCATTTCATAAATGAAAATCTCAAAATTCTGGACATGGAAACAGTCAACCTCAGCATCTAGGGCTATAAGGCACGACAAAAGACCGACTGCCTTCATACTTTTCAAGTTCTCAGAGCCTAACAACTGACTTCAAAGTCTCTTAAGGTTTTTCAATTTCTCAGCATTAAAGTTGACACTGATGAGGATTACAAGGTAAAAACTGTACTCAACTATGATTTGAAAAGTACATCCATTATCTTTGGGACGAAAAAACCTAAACAGAGCAACAAGAGGATCCACAGAACTTCAGGTACAGAGGGTCTGAAGTTACTGAAAAAAGTTGCATGTGAAGTCCTTTACTACAGGTACAGCAACACACATCTGACAAGTGCAGGCAGCAGAAGGGGGCTGCTACTGGTGTATTCCTGGCTCCTGGAGTTTTTACGAAAAAGCAAGCTTTTCAAGTCCCATATTCATTCATCTCACTTCTGTTAATAGATCAATGTTTCTTAAAACTGAAACACTGAGATTGTTTTCTTCAGACTGGAAACACTTCAGTCTTGGCATTTCCCCAAGAACACTGAACACCTAGATTGAAATAGTGTACTGTTCTGTTACCAAATGATTTCACACCAACATTTTTTCCCCTCCCCACCTTTATTTCACTGTAAAACACTGGTAATCATAAACATCATCTGAAACACGGTCACAAGACTCTTTTCCTATTGTTACATTCATAATTTGTAACACAGCATTGCTTTCCACCATGCTTTATACGCAGCATTGTTTAAAGCCTTACAATAGACGTGTAGGAATTGGCTGACTTTCCATAGAAGCAGGATTAAAACATCAAACATGAATTAGTATAATGGCTATCCAGAAAACAAGTATCTTGCCAATAAAATAACCTTCCAAATGAACACATAAAGACAATATTACATCAGCAGCCACTTCAAGAATTGGCATGTCATGTGAGCACTTATTTCTCACACTTCTACCACTGAAACACCCTCAAATATTCTGTCTTATGGATAGCTATATGTCTAAAATTTATACGGGAGAAGTAGAGCGTTCTCAGTTTAATGCAAAACTATACAGCCTTATTAAAAAAAAATAGTGTTCTGTTTATTTCATAACTTTGATATACAAACACCCCTGGTTCTGCGGTTCCTATGACCACTGACTTAATTCAACAATTGAACCTACTAAAAAAGTCTCAGGCACATGTTAAAATTGGTAGCCTCAATATGGAATATAAGAAAAATAAAGCCAAGCTTCTCCTTCCTCTCCAAGGTCGACTGTTCTATTGAAATAAGACTTTTGGCAGATTATTGAAGAAGTGTGATGGTAAGTCAAAACACTGAGTTAGAGCTCCACATATAGCTTTCACATCTTTATTCTTCCAAGCAGAAGAGGTACTAACTCCTTCCTGGCTACCTCATAAAAAAACAAAGAGATATTGTAGTATTTTAAACTTTTAGATATAACCAGATTAGCTTTAGTTTCTTAGGCATCACAGTAACTTAAACAGAAACTAATATAACTAAAAAAGGCCTTGGCAGCATACAAGATACTCTAATTTAAAGAGGCTGCTACTGAACTCCAAGATGGCTGCAAAACTTCAAGACATCTTTATGCCCATACTCATGCTTTTTTACAAAGCTGTTGTTATTGCAGTTTATAGAACAGTCAGTCAGCTTATTGTAAGACCCATGGCAAAAACACTGAAATGAATGATTTTAGCCCCTCTTCTGCTTATGATGCTGATTTTAGTAGCTATTCATCTTTTAGATTTTTGTCCACATCAGCTTTTTTGTCATAGTTTATTTCTACAGTATTCACCCAGTATTAATGCTAATTTATTCAAAAGATGAAAGCAAGTAGGAGAGACTTTGATATTGGTATCTGGTATCCATATGGAAAGCCCAGTTCTACAGATACAAAAGGGAAGAGGACATGAAAGAAAATACCCAGTAAGGTACTCTCTGTAACCAAATCCTTCATTTTCCAGCAAATACAAACATTGAAATTAATATCAGTGTTAAAGATAAAACCACAGTCCATAGCTTTATGACACTGTTCACAAATTACCTTTTTCTAATATTGCTGCAATGCCTTTGAAGATGCAGTTACCAAGACTCACCGACACCAAAGCCAGTGCAGAGTCCCTGCTCAGATTAGTGAGCCAGATTACTCTGTAGCCAGTTATTCCCTCAAGCTCTCGTCATTCAGTGGGTTAGAAAGTGATGGATTGAAGGAAGACCGAAGCAGGAGAGATAAAGCTCTTCCTAAAGCAAATTTCTGCAGCCCAGGCAGAAAGGGACCAGATCACACTGAACAAGAATTATGCAACAGAAGCAAATTCCTGTTTGCAGCTGCTTCTTCAATTTCATTCATCACTAGTGAAAAAACACCAAAACAGGAGCCTTGGGTTTTACTTCATTGTTTTCTCCACCCTCTATCATGCACTTTAAGTTATTCAGAGTATTATACAGAGTAATCACACTTAAGGAAAATAGGAAGTAAAGGCACAGTAAATCTTGGGTAGGTATCACTACAAAACAACAGATTTACTGTATTTTAACTTTTACCAATTTTATAGTTGTAGCTGATTGACTCAGACTTGCCACATAGACAAGTCCTGTCCCGTTCAGGCAATCTTCTTAATACACATTGAAATAGATTAAGGAACACCAACAACATGCAACACATGCAACCTTTGAATAATCCTGAGAGAGATGCTTTAGAAGCACAAGAGAGCAACGGATGATGATTATAAAGATCTAGCAGATGACCACTTAATTTTGTGTTTCTGCAGGTTAAAAGTAAAGTTGTTACCTGATTCTGAAATCATGATCTTAAGAAGTCTTTCTGCAGCTAAATCTGAATTTCCCAAATGTTCCAATTGCTCCATTCACTAAATCATTCACTACAAAGCAATTTGCCTCTCTACAACATCAGGGGCAATTTAAATCACACTTTTGGCTGAAAACTAAGGTTTCTGCAGGTTGGCCAATGATATTAAGCTCCTTTTCAGGAGTAATAAAATAAACACTTATCCAAATAAATGGAGGATATAGTTATTCCAATAAGGAACTTACACAGTTAAACCACTTCTGATGTAATTCCTACCAAAAATGTGGGTTTTTACTAGCTACTGGAAGACCATCCAGCAGAGAACTTGTAAGAGTGAGCAAGAAAGGCAAAAACTTCAAAAAAAAGCTTTTCCAAATTTTCTCTACTTGGCAGATAATGAATAACTCCCAATTCTCTTTGGATGTTTCATGATTTCAGAATACTGCGGTAAAGCATTTATGCATAGAACACTAATGTAGTTCACATCTCACACTAAATGCAGCATCAAAAAGTAAGAAATATTTGCTTGGGATAAATAATGCATAATCACTTGCTCTGCTGAAAGCCATCCACACAAGACAAGGCATCTGATTCAGCAGCACCTCTTTTCAAAGTAATTTAAAGTACAGTGACATGCAAGTCAAGCCCTAAGAAAAAGTCTAGTACGTAGAAGCACGACAAAAAATGGGCAGAAAACGGGGAACTAGAGATTTTCTTGACAATTTCTATCAGAGACGTAAAAACATATAAGCTGCAAGGTCTAACACAGATAAATATCATTCCATAGTATTTTAGCAAGATATTTATTTGCTGCTGACCAGCAGCATCTTCCCTGCTTTAACCATAAAGGTAACTCAGTGGCTTTGGCAGAATCTGACAGCTGTAATGTTTTGGCCATCAGCTTCAGAATGAACATACACGGTTCTCAATTCAGAACCAAACACAGGAGAGATTATAAAATGTACCGAATGCAAACTTAATAAATGACTGCATTAACAATTCCTCCACTGGCTTATCTAAACCAATCTCAATTCTAAAAATAATCCTGCTCCCCACTCACCTCCCCCTGGCCAATATTTAGAGGCTCTCTTATACACACTCTCGTTCATCTCTCACTCACTTCAGTTTCTTAGAAACACATGGATGCATCTCATAAGGTAAGTGTAACAAACTACTGGTGTTTAGAAGGACCAAGAGGCATTTTCTTTCCATCAGAAGCCCAGCAAACTACTTAGAGACATCAATTCCAGGAGAGGAGAAGAAAGAAGCATGCATGTATCAACACTTCCTGCAAGAAAGCCATTTACTTTAACCCTCTAATGAAATAAAAGTTATACAGTAATTTAAAAAAACTGAACAACTAAAGCACACACTCCTCAAGGAACAAAATAAGACAAAAAAACTCAAACAAAGAAAAATGAAAAACAACAAAAAAAAAAAACACAAACAAAAAAAACCACACAGACAAACCCCCAAACCTCACAATACTAAGCTTTGTTACAACCTCCTGGAATGGCACAGCTATGTATATTCTGTATCTGACTAAACACTCAAGACAGCTTCCCTATCACGAGAACACAGGCTAAATAAGACAGCAATTACAAAATAATGTGAGTTCTATATATTTTTCCTCTATATGTAAGGAGACGAATTTACCAGCTGCATAATTTCACTTATTTAGGTATAGGATTTCTTCATTTAGTAAGTCATTGTCTCACTATTCCTCTGCTAAGTAGTCTTCATTATGCATGAATTGTACACTAAAAAGTCCCTCTTCTAGCTATAATAATTTCCTTCACTGTTGTGATGATATCTGAACTTGATGGAGTTTCTGGAATTAATGTAACTACAGAGAAACTGCATCACATCTGAGTGGAAAGCTGCAGAAATGCAGCGACAGATTCTCGAAATCAGTAGACTAAGACTGCGCTAGCTCGTGTCTCATATTACACAAGAGAAAATAAACTGAAAGGTCAGTTGAACAGTTACAGCATTGCCCTTTTCCAAGGTAATCAGCAGAGCATGTAGCAAAGACGTGAACACAAGCGTGACTGGAAAGACAGTAGCTGATAAAAAGGCTCTTGCTGCCAAAAGTAGTGGGACAAGACACTGCTCTCTCTCGGTGACTGTCGAGGAGTGGGGCACACTGCACACCTTACTTCACTAACTCTGATTTATTGCTTTAATTTGAAATTGTGTTCTTGTTAAACATTCAGGTTTCCATATTGCCAAAACGCACTAGAAAATGTTATACTGAACATTAATCACATTCACGGGTAACCTACAGAAACAATATAATTATTAATTTGCTTTTAATAGGGACACAATACAGTAAAAAATTCACCTGGTTTACTAATATATTTTTATTTTAAGTTCATAAATTCTTCTTGTTGTTCAGTACTATTTAACTGGAAACCATAGATTAGATTTTCTTCCCATGCTAAAAGCAGCTTATTGTTCCTTTTCTAAGCATGTATTTATTAGTGGAACATTCCAAAACCATTTCTACTCTTCATATCAACATATGCTTAGAAGCACCTTAATCTGGAAAGAATTCAGACGTTTTATTTACCAGAATTCATTTTAATGAAGCTGTAAACAACATTTTATCAATTCTCATTTGATTCCACTGCCAATGATTGCTAACAAACCACCTTTGTGTTAATAGAAATCAAGGTCTAGTTTGGGGGAAGGAGTCAGATTACTATAGCACTATTACAAAGTTGGAATCAAAACAAAGCAGCTGTGCAAGAGGCTTCAGGGAAAAAAAACCAGAATTTTTGTAAAAATAATTTCCCTCTTGATGTTCAAGTGTTATTAATTCTTGCAGGACTTCAGTAACCTGGAAGCACCAGTTGGTACCACTTCTAAAACATTTATATGTGCAGTGAGAACTAGCTCACACAGCTCCTACGGGTTGTAAAAGTCCTGCACAGTGACAAAATAACAGACTTCAATAACTCTTTAATTTTGTTTTAAAGCTGGTTTGTATATTGTGGGTTTGGGGTTTTTATTAGCTTGCCACGGCAGCAAACATGAGCATATATGGGTTTCTTTTCAAACTTGGATTTCAAGTCTGCTGCATCAATTTGACTTCCACATTGAAAAGCTGCAAGTAACATTAACTGCAATAAAGGAAGCTCAGCATAAGGCTAAGGACTTATCTTCCTAAATAAATTCACAAGAAATTAAAACTGAAAGTTTTATTTGTCTACCAAACCGAAAAAAGCTTTTAAATCAGAAGTCAGAACTCCCGATTTATTTGAAACAAAACACCAGATACTCCTCACTACCTTTGCCACTCATCCCAGTTTGGCAGGAACACAATGGAGTAAGAATTGTTGTTTGAATTCCCTGACAGAAAACTGCACAGCTGCTCTAGCTACAGCTTCATTGCTCATTTCCACAAGTCTTATTTCACCTCCCTTAAAAATATGCTTCAGAAATTAAAGTCATGATATAATGGATCAGATCAACATCTTGTATACTCAAACTACTGACTGTATATGTGTCTATTTGAAAGGTATGTTAGAAACTTAAATAAAAATTCTCATTCTTGATAAATATCAAACACAACCTCCCCTTGCTACAGGGTTGTTTCTTTGTCAAACTTGAAACAGATTTAAATGGACAGCCATCTTAAGAGACTGGCAAAAAGATGGTTTGAGAAAAGGTACCTATAGCAACACCTGGCTTCTTTACGACCTCTCCAAACCTTTCTCCCTGTAACAATTCTCCTCTCCATAAACCTACACTATTCCACCTAATTAAATAACCCCTTACATCCTATTAGTTTTAGCATGTGCATGCACTCGCACATCATCTAAAAGACATTACTTGTTTTCTTTGTCATGCACAAACATATACTCCCAACCCCTCTGTCATGCACACAAATATACTGCTATTGCAGGTTTCTTCCTGGCCTTTTAAATGTTTGTCATCATGCACTCTTCATTTACCTCTGTATTTTACTGTAACAAACAAAACTTCACAGCATTCCAGGAAAGAAAAGCCTGTGTGAGATTTTCACACAGCATCAAAGCTAGAAAAACAAGTATTAAACATGGAATGAGAAGGACGGACTATTGCTTTTATTACTGACCACTATGCCAGCTTTGATCAGTCGTCACTGGTTTGATCAGGGAGTGTTGTCTCTGCAGGCTCGGGAGCTGTGGAGGCTGTTCACACAGACCACACATTCAACTCCCCCAGCACTCCTCCTCTGCTTGCTAGGTTCCCTGTAACACCTGGGAAAAGCAGCCTTTGTAGGACCTCTAGTGATTGGAAAATAAGATTTGGGATATTTGGAGTGGGGGGAGGAGCACCATTATCACACCAGCTCCGGTCACCTCAGCAGAAGCACCACAGTGGCTTCACAGCACAGACTTTTCTAAATTTAATTCTTAACTGCTTTCACTGCAGACAGGACCAACAAGGGAAGCCAAGCATGCTTAAACATTTATACAGCCACAACGCCAAGTCTTTATAATTTACTGCCAGTGTACTAGAAGTATAATTAGAACTTGTGTACTTAAGAAATGTCTGTAACTAGTCCCAGGCAATCCAGTCTATTCCCACAGAAGACAAGCAAGCAAAAAGCAAGTACTGTTGCTAAGGGCTGCTGTGAGTAGTTTATACAACAGTTTATGTCATTCACGGCCAAGCATTTTCAAGGTGCAGTCTAAACACTGTTTTTTCCAGAATTCAGTTAGAATGAATACCAAGATAAGAAATATTAGTCATTAACCAGTTTGTATTATCCAAAAAAGGTAAACATCAGATTCTCCAAGTTGTTATACTGAATATTTTAACCTTTCTATAAAACAAAATACTTCAGAATTTACACAGTCTGGCTACTCTTGGGCATAATCTCTAATCTGACTAAAGCTGTATGATTTGCTGCATCACACAAATTTGTTAAGCATGTAACTGCAGAAAAACCACTGCCCAGCAGCTGTTGGATTCATCCCACATGGCCACTTCCACATGACTTAACCTTCTAAGTACATATGACATAACTTCCAAGACACCTCTCTTCTGATGGGATTGTAGCTGTACTTGATGCTAGGGACAGCCCAACGATCTTAGACATCATCATTTTGCAGCCTCCAAGCACGTGAATCTTCTTTACAACGTGACTTGTCTGTCACAACATTAGAAAGCTTATGATTCAAGTTTTGAATTGATACGACTAAAAAAAATTGCAAACAAAAGACAGGGGAGAGTAATAGCTAGCACTTCATTACTATGCAAGACTCAAGTCTCAACTCATGGCACATCAAGACAGTGAAGTTTACAGCAGAATTTTAAATATCTGAAGTGATGAGGTAACTTGGGACACAAAGAAAACCACTTGCAACAAGTCAAAACAAAACTACAAACTCAGAAAGCCTGGTATTGCCAGGGTTAGTCATACTGATACCCTGCACACGCAGGTGGAACTAGTCTTACTATGAAGTACTACTGGGAAAACTTCAGAGATCATGGAATAAACCCTTGTCTAACACTAGGAGTTAAGAAATAGAAGATGAACAATTTATTTACTGGGTAGATAAAATTGTTTTTTGCAATTTCAGATTTATCTGGTCTGCTCAAGACTATATGCACCTTCTAAAACAACTACTTAAGTCAGAGACATCTTTCATATAAGACTTTGACATAAGCTTTGTTTATACAAAACCTTTTTTGTAGAAAATTAATATTACTAAGCACTCACTTCAGACAGATAAGCTTAAACAGCAAATACATTGAGCAACATAGTAATGGATTATACGTTGGATAGAATTTCCCTTTTTAGTAATTTTCCACTCATTATGATATTCTTATGACTACTTAGTATGTTTCTTTTTTTCTCTTCTTAGAAAAACGTAGACAATTTGTACTGGCTGGCCTGCTTGAAAAGCTGCATTTTAAAGTACCTGTCTATTTTCAAAGTACAAAATAGAAAAAGCAGTGCACTATAGTCCTGATTGAAAAATATAAATACGTATATTATTATCTGCAAATCTGATTGTTTACATTCCCTTTCCCACCTGAAACTCATACAGGAGAACAGAGCAGTAATGTCTCTTTTACTGGAACTAAGCCTAGAAAATGCTACTAGCTCCAGTTCCCAGCCTGGAGGGCTGCCAAAGAAAAGCCAACAAACTGAAGCCAAGCAGGACAACAGGTTAGTCCCAAAGCTTCAGTCAGCACAGCCTCCTTATTTGAGGTCAACTTGATATGCACCAGCACAAGAAAATAACAAAGCAGGAAAACCACGAGCCAAAACTTCAAGTATTCACAGGATTTTTCAGCAAATTAACCTCTTCATTTGTGAGCTACATATGAAGAATAAAGCTGGTAATACTAATGCTTCCATGGCATCAAGGAAAAAACCAGTATTGTTAACTATGCAAAGAATTAATGTGCTTAATTTTTCATCACATTGTATTCTTTACATCAGAGTAGCTTGGCTATTTATCATTTCTTAAATAAATCTATAACCTGTAAACTGCATATAACCCTCCCAAAAAGCCATACTTAAACTTTTCCTTCTATTCTTGGAGAGCTTGAACTCACATTCAGCTTCTACAAAGCTACACATACATTACCATCTATAGGCATAATCTGCTATTCTTTCCCTCCTAACACGCACAGTTTGTGCACTGCCAGTTAGAAGCCTTTTTCAATTGTCATCTGAACTGGTACAGGATGAAAGATTTGCAACTAAAACATATGCAAAAATTGACAGAGGGTGCCAGCTAGAGAGAAGAAAATAAATGTTCTCTTAGAGGCAAGGCCCCAGACAGGGTGCAGAATCTCTCTTCCTGTAGGTTTGACATGCAAGAAAACAAAATCCTGAACAATCCAGTCCCAATTAAACATTGACCCAGTCCTGAGCAGGAGGCTGAGACACAAGCAGCATTGAGAGGTCCGCTTCAACCAGAATTGTTCTGTGAACATTTAGTACTTCACATCTACTGTACCTAGACAGTTCTGCTTTAAAAAAAAAAAAAAAAAAAATTAAAACCACCAGAAAGAACATAAGATATATAAAACTAACAATAGAGATCACGACACAAATACTAAAAGCACTGCAAATGCCAAAGCATTCTAATATATCTTGGATTACTGGCAACCACATACACCTCCCCTAAGCTTGCATTAATTTTCTTTGTTTGGGTATCTATGCACACAGGAATTCCACATGGCTAAAACACAAAAAAACATGGACAAAACAGTCCAGCTACTACTTTGAAAGTAGTTTAGCATCTGTCTTCCTTTACAAAGCACAAAACATACTCCTACCTCACCAAGGAGGGAGTCAGACAGTTTGATTCATTGCAGTGTGATGGCTAGAATTAGTGTAATGCCACACATTATGTAGCCTCTTACAGAGCAAAGAGCTGTTAGTATGTATCTCCTTTTTTCTTTAAATCTGAAGGAAGACCGAATTCATATAGTCTATCATTCATTTACTCTCAGAAAAATTCCTAATTATTCTCACTTTTTTTTTGGAGCTGAGCATTTAGTGCCTTTAAGAATGTGCACAATAAAGGAACTCTTAATTTCTCTTAAATGTTAAGCCACAGAGTGGGTGATTGTAACTGCAGTTATGCTTTGTGTCCTACATGGAGCAAAAGCTCATTTAAGGTTTCCAGCACAAGATGTATACATCATGTGAGGAGGAGAATAAGCAAGTTTCAAATTTAAAAGTTCTTTTTTCCTTTACATGCATTGGAAGGCGCTCCTGTGCATGGCAGTGGGGTTGGAACTGCATGATCTTTAAAGTCTTCCAACCCAAGCAATGTGATGATTTTAAGAAATACAGTTGAAAAAAACTGAGTTTTCAACTAACCAGACAACTTTTTAAGAGAAGCTTCCTACATCTATTAATTATTCCTAATCAAGCATCAATTTTCAAGTTGCTTACTGAGGTAAAATCCACAAAAACATGACTCATGAAGGCACAGCCAATATACGTAAGAAACTACATGAACAAAAAGTGTTCGGGACAATATTAAGGAGTCCAAACCAGTAATTCACCCATCCCTCTTTTCTAGTATTAAAAGAGTTGCTAGAACTGCATTGCACTTAAGTGTAACACTTGACTTTGGGGGAGGTTCACATCTATTCTCCAACACAAATCTCAGCTTGCACACATGATACAACTGTGTTCTATCAGACCCTTTAACAGGACACAGGACCTACTCAGCTTCACCACCAGCCCTCTCACTTAGCTCCTCAGGCTCCCAGCACTTCCCCAGTCCAGGACAAGCAAAAAGCAGGGTCCCACAGCCAGGACCAGACCTGTTCTTTGCCTACAACTTTCCCTTTTAGCAAGGCCTTCCTCCTTCCCCTCACCTCAGTTTGGAGAAAAGGCAGGCTTTGAACTCCCCAGGTAAAAGGGCAACTTTTGTCCAGGTCTCAAAACAGGTACAAGTGTCCATGATACAATTTTGTGAATCTGACATTTCAAATAGCTCACACATAGCCAAGACACACAGGAAAAAAACAAAATAAAACAAAACAAACCTATGAAAACAAAACAAAACCAATTCTGTTAAAAGTTTAAGGTATCTTGAAGGGAAAAGCTATTCTTTAATTAGCTCATTGTTTACAAATTATTGGGCAAAACAGGTAAGCACTTTCAAAGTACGTATTTTAGGAGAGGCAGATCCCAGCAAATGAATGTCATGAATGGCAATAAACATGATATGGTAACCTTCTACTAAAACAAACACAATGCAAGGCCTAAGCTTAAAAACTAAATCTTGTCTCATTGTTGGTCAGCTAGCTCTTTCTAGACCAAATTCCAGCATCAGGCACCCTCCATTTTTCCTTTAAGAATAAATTCTAAGAAGCAGCTAGTTGCCAAAGTGTTTTGTGGAGTTTTGTTGGGTTTTTTTGTTGCTGGTTGGTTGGGTTTTGGTGGGAGGGTGGTGTGACAGTAGCGGTTATGGGGGTGAACGCAAAAGAAACTCTCAGCCAACTTAATTATTGATTACTTATTTTGTTTGTTCTCCCAGAAACAAAAATAAACCTAAAACTAAGTTTAACTTGCATCCAGGACAGCTATTGTAGGACCATTCAGTGAACTTCAAACTTTGCTTACTGCTAGAGTTGAGAAAGTCCTCACTCCTTGGACAGTTCACAGAGAAATTCTGAGAGGAAAACAAACAAACAAAACCACAAAACTCCACACCCAAAAAGTCACAGAAAACACACACACACAAACAGTGTCCCCCCCGCCATCAAATCCATGAATAACACATCTTGAACAGAGTTGAGTAGCCAAATAATCCCATGTGATTAACAACTTTGAAGACTGAAGAACAAAATGCTGCCACAGTGTTAGTTTGCACTTGTAATCTCCTTTATTTCTGAGCTGTATGATCCCATGCCACCAGCTCCATATAAACTGACAATATCCTCTACTCCCTCAGTCCTGAGGTCACCTGGTTCATAAGTTTTCAAAAAGAGTTTCAGTAGTACGCAGCATATTCCAATTGAATATTTCAGTGTTATTAAAATATGTAAGTTATAGCAATGATACAGAATCAGACAGATTTTGTTTCACAAGTACTTTTATTCTGAACATTTACAACACAAATACACCATAGACATTACAGGAACAATAAAAAAAAACTGTTCTAGATTACTACCAAGTACTTAGGTATTTGACTATCAAATTTCCATCTTTCTAAAATATTTTTCTTTCTTTTGTAATTAATGCTATGGAGTGAATTCCCTCCACTACCTTGCAAAATAACCCAACTGCTGTATTTTTTCAAAAGAAAGATTTATGTTATCAGCCTCAGAATCCCAAACTTCCCAAAGACCATGAAGTGCTGGCTTGCACACTCACAATACATATTCCAGATTCCTCCCCGTGTAAAAAGAACACAATAAATGCTTACAAGGAAATGGTTCCCATGGCAGGCAAAAGCAGGAATGAGGTAATTAATGTGAAGAGAAAACAGAAGACGTGATGCAAGTATTTGTTAAGATCTGAAAACACTCAAAATCTGTATATTTTATAGTACTTAGTTAAATTCAACATACCTTTGCAGTGATCACAGGGGTTGTGCATTGTCAGAAATGTATGATGACATGATTTTTGTTTGGCTGGGTTTTGGTAGGGTACAAACATTTCCCGTAATATACAGCATTCCCTGGAGTACTGACACAATCGTCTCCAATACAAATTGCAACATGAATAATGCAGAAGCTGTTCTTTTAAGATTTGATAGTTACCTGCATTTCCAAAAAATTAACAAAAAGCACTTAAGTGATTCTATCTACTAATAAAAATTTCTTAGTGATATCTAGACAGGATATCAGAACACTAAGAATTAGTGAAGACTCACACTGAAATATGCCATTATTTCACCTGAAGGTCGACAGCCATCTTGCTCATGTCGACACACAATACAATGATGCAATTATTTAAGCACCCTGCATTGGCCATCTCCCTCGTCAGCTATCACAGCAGAGCACAAAGGAAGGAGCAGGCAAAAGCAATAATCCACCACAAAAGTTATTGAGATTTCATGTGATCTGCAATTACCATGTCACCGCAATAACCATCATGAAAAGCAACACTAGAGGTTGCAATTACAACCTGTTTGCTCCAGTCATCTTATGCCCGCCCTAACCATTACTAAAAAACCCTACCCAGACAACTCCCATACCACACACTTCCCCTTCATAGCTGGAAAACAGAACACAGCAGAGTCTGGACACTCTTTCTGAAAGAGATGCAACCCAAGGTTTCACCACAACCTTTAGAGATTGTCTGCCAATCTGCATTTCCTATTTCCTTTTCCTTCTGCTCCCAAGTTTGCCCCAGCTCTCACAACACCCACACCTTTTAATTTTATTTTTGTTGAGGCAATGAAGTTTTTTAAAAGTTGCAGAGTGAAGTTATTAGATAAGACAGGAATTCAAATTTATATTACAATAGCCACTGTGTGCGTACATGCATGCGAGTGTATGAAATCCCACTGGATTCATCCTATCCCAAATTTGCTTTGGCTATATTATGAATGGCAGAAGCAGCAAAGCATATTAGAATCTTATGGTAGTATGTGCAACAGTATCCTAATATTTTATCCTCATCCTGTCATCACCTACCTAGACTTCCAAGTCAATACAAGTTTTGAAACACTCAACTTATAATCCAATATCCTACATCACAACCATAACACACCAGCTTGTTTGCTCGAGATATACACAATTTTAATATTGTTTAATAAATAGCTCTGTCATTAAATTAAGGTCATACATGTAATCCATATTTGGCAAGACCTATCACTGTAAAACCTCCCCACTTTATTCCACATCACAAAGGAACCTTTCCTGAGTCCATCTGTCAAGACCACAATTTTCTCTTTGCTTCAATTTCCTCACGATTTCTTTCATAATTCACAAGTGGATCAGTTGATGAAAGAGTATCAATAGAAACAGCAGGAAAAAAGAAAATCTTAATCCAAAGCTTTTAGCCTAACAAATGATGCATTTATTGCCAAAGCATATGCACAACAGCACTCCATCTCTACTGTTTTCTAGATGCCTTTTTACATCTTACAGGCTATTAGATTTTTACCAGGTGAAAGCTCAGACCCCACTGAATTTTGAGGTTTCTACAATGCCTCTTCTCTTCTGAAAGGGAAAGCAAACCACAGCAGGAACACCATCTTGATGAAGCACAGCAAGACCCAGAGAACTCTTAACTGGTATTTTTCAATTCCTTCCTATCTTCTCCAGCAGATCTGTTCATGCAACCTCAGTCTTGGTCAGCCTATTCTGCACAAAGCTTTAGAAAGCCAGAACAGTAATCTACAAGCTGCAGGGGATTGAGTACTTTCTTTGCACTGACATTTGAGAATCAAAAAACTTCAGCAAAATAGATTTGGAAAGCTAATCTACTACAGATAGATAGATATTAAAAAAAAAAAAAAACACAAACAAAACAAAAAACAAACAAACAAAAAACAAACAAACAAAAAAAACCCAAAAAACAAAACCACAACCTTCTAGTTTAAAATAAAAATACCATACATCTGAAAAATTTTATGGGAATACACCACTGCAAAGTATGAAAGACATTACAAAAACAGCCACAAAATACTGTTTATGCCTACTCTTCTGTTACAGTTTCCTTGCAACAAGAATTACGGTCCTTGAAAAAAAAAAAGCTTTTTCTTCTCCTACTCATCACGTAGGCTTTTGCACAATCAGAAACATCAAAGCTAGGGTTTAGAGCCATCATACCAAAATTATATTTCTCTGTACCAGGAAGAAGCATCAGCTTCCAACCACCTCAAAAAGGTGGTAAACAAGTTAATTTAGGAATTTTAAGATGTTCTACTGTTGTTTCTCTGATACAGATCTGTCTTACCTTGCTCTAACTAGCAGCATTCACTGAAAATACCAAGAGTAATGCTACCAAAAAAAAAAAAAATCCTCACAAACACCAAACACAACACAAGCCACTTCTGGTCTTTATTCTCCCGCTTTTTATCAACTAAGCATCACCACAATGGCAATTCATGGAAAACCAAAGGATAAAACACATACCTGTTCAACTCAACAATATCTATGCACTGTCTGTATTAAACAACATTGTAACAGACATGACTGTAAGCACCATGTTGTCTGACACCTATCACAGAGTAATATCGACAGAATGAATGCTAGAAAAGGTTCCAGAGGCTAAAAGCCTTCTCCCTTCTGACAAATCCTGAATTTCTTACAGTTCCAGGCAGACAATCCACACAGCCTAGGAAAGAGAACCAAGATAAACTTAAGAAACAGAATAAAGGAACACCACAAAAAAAAAAAAAAAAAAAAAAAAAAAAAAAAAAAAAATTTGACACAACTTAGCACATCTATTCTTTTGAAGAAGAAAGGACTGGACAGACAAACCTTAGTTTGGAAAAAATGCCAAAAAATAAATACCAAAACCACCACAGTTTACTACTCCCACATTACTTTCCTTCACACAGACTAAACATGGCTTGTATTAGACAAATGTCATGAAGCATTTAATAAAAACCTATCTGTGGAGAAATCTCAGCGGCATTTTTACAGTTATTTAAACAAGCAATTACATACAGAGGCTGCTGACAAGAGTCAACAATATCCAGAGCAGCCTTTGAAACTGATAACCCACAGTAATCAGTGGAGCCAAATACCTGAAGTTCAGTGTGTTTCCTCTTGGTAAAGTCCACAAGTTGCACAAACGTGGTGTCAGACCTTGTACTTCAGTCAGCCCCAGCACCATCTAAAGGAATTATGCAAGTGTACCCAGGATCTGTCTCTCTCCTTCCCAAATGTGAAGACTGTTGTTCTAAAACCAGGTTTACATTATGCTTGTCATTGTATTAGCAAACACTACTGGTGAGCAATGACCTTCTTGCTGCAAAAGTCTTTAGTGGATATGCCATTAGATGAAAGAATTCATCACTACAGGTTTTGCAACAGGGTTGGACTGGGCACCAGCAACTATCTGTATTATGAAAAGCATGCTCCTACACCACAAACTGTGTCAATATTGTATGCTATATTGGTAATGTCTTTTTGTGGCTATTTACTACTTTCTGTGGACTTTCTACTTCAATAACTCCCTCTTTTGGCTTCCCTGCCAAGGAGTACAATTATTACCCAACCGACACCCCAGAACTCACTACACATTTTTGAGGAAACACTTAAAATTCAACAACAGTAACTGACAGGTACTGGGTTTGCAGCAAACTACACCAATCTCCACTACATAAGGACAAACAAGCTGTTCAGTGAGATACCTGAAAAGAATCAGATGTTGACAGACTTGGCATTTCCTGCATCTGTAGGGCTTGGGAGGTGTTTCTGTCAGAAGTCATTATGGTCACAGTGGTCTACAATGACACTTAATGGATATAATTGCCACTTACAGCTACCTCCATTTTAAGCTGGAAATCACTCAAGACAACCCCAACTGTTGCTGAAAGCTCAGTCTGATGTCTACCTTGATGGCAATATGTTATTTATGATATTAGGGAAGGTCATGCTTTACTTCTCCTTCTGCAACTCGAATGCACTCATCTCAGATGAAGTATTTGCTTCTGTTGTAGAAGAAAGCCCGTATATTCATTGTTTATGCTACTTACTGCTAAGCAAAAAGCCAAATGGCTTGGCCAAAATACAGAATGCCTGATAGTCACACTCAAAGACATCATTTTTTATCTTGTAATACTCAGTCTGTAACTTCATGGTCCAGAAGAGAACCTATTCACAATGCAAAGACACTTTAATCCAGTCATTGTTATTGTGCGGTAACAACATTCCTGCTTTACTGGCTGTGCTAAAATAGTTGACATCCAAGCTCTTTTTCGGTCCAAATTTAACAAAATTTCAAGTGAGAATAACCATTAGATGTATTTAGCCACCACATCTTTTTAGTAAAGCTTTTCCTGTCCTTCCTGAATTCACAAGCTGTAGCTGCAATACACATATCTCCAAACACAAACTGAGAGTATTAATTTTACTTACTTGGAACCCACAGACATTTTCTACCAATTAAAGGTGTAAAGGATTAGGTTAACTTCTGTACTATCAACACTTTTTTATCCTATTATCAGCCCACAGAAAAAGCAGGAGATGGCTTTCCTCAGAAGAAAAAGCATATTTTTGAATAACCAGATTTATAGACGAGTTTTTCATTGTCATTTAAGAACCTTATCAGCATCAAGAAATTATTTTTCAGTTGAAAAAGTTAACAGAAACTGTTTAAGTTTAAGCAATAGATGCATGACATCTGTCGAAACTCTCTGTACTGGAAGCCTTGCAGAAGAGGAGCTGGTGACACCTGCTCTGTTTGGAGTTGTTCTCAAGGCTTGAGCAGCCTGAAGGCTCACTGAGCAGTCACTCAGGTGTAGTCACACTGAGTGACTCAGCAGTCACTTTGTCCTCATACACAGGCAGTGACTAAGTGAATTTTAAACTAGTTTATGTGCCATCTTCAGTCCTAAAACATGCTCACGCCTATCTCTGGAACAAAATGCCTTCAAGTCAGAGAAAAGACAGCTCCTGCTATAAGTCAGCATTCACTGCACAGCAAATTCTGGGGATACAGAGGTGGAATTTATATGTAAGTAAAAAAGCTAAGCGTGCCCACATAATTTCAGCATGTGGCAATATTAAGTCTGGTAGTAAACTTCTCTAACTTCCCCCACTCCTGCCCTCCTGTGAACTCGAGCTTTTCAACCATTGTCTCCTACAGCAACATGAAAACAACACACATTTCATGCATTACTTGGTTAGACAGTGACATTATGATCCAAGGACTCTTTCCCAAAAAGAGGAAAAAAAAAAAAGCAGCATCATACTAATTACCAGGGTTTTAAATTTTTGAGAAAGGTTCTACATTCACCTACATACACTTCAACTGTGTGGCATCTAAAATGGAGGGCACAGGAGGGAGATGAAGGGGGAGTCTTCCACTTTGAAGTGTTTTTAACTACATGAATTTACAGTGTTCAAGTGAAGTAGCAAATAATCTGATTTATGAACTTATACACTTATTTATTTTAGGACAAGTAGCAAATAGAAAAAGCTCTTCTGTCCAAAATGTTTTGATGAAACAAGGAAAATGCAAAGAGGTTTGGTAAATATCTCTAAATGCTAACACTTCTTATTTATAAATTTTTGTCTGAAAGAACTAATCACTGTAATCACATGCAAATTACATTGCAATAGCAAGCAGATTTTTTAATAGTAATCTGCTATTTAAAGTTATGAGACTGACTTTTTTTTTCCTTAAATACTTTCCAATTGTTGTAAACAGGATTAAAATAAAGCAGCAATATTTTGAAAAAACCTTTCAGACGTTTATAACATTAAGCAGTAAGGAACTCTTATTAGAAAATTTGTAACAAATACACCATAGATTAAGTCAATGAAATCCATAAACCATAGTTAAACTTGCCAATGAACTCTAGTGGAGGCTGGATTTACACACACACTAGCTAAAACTCCTCAAAAAAAGCTGTTCTGTATACACATGCATTAATCACATAAAGTGCAATTAATAAAGATATTTTTATGGTCTTTGGGGAAAACACATAAACTGTACAGCAAACAAAAGAAAAACTAGCTTTCACACTCAAACTATACACCACTAAAAGCTAAGATACAACTAGCTTGAATTATGCACAGACTAAACACAGCTGTAGGGATTCACTTCCTCCCCTTTTTTAGGGGGGGAGGTTTGTGTTTGGGGGTTGCACATGGAGGCAGGGCAGGGAGCAAAGACTTAAAATACAGACCTTTCTGATATTCTTACCAGTACCAAACTCCTACCCCAGCTGACCTTTTTAATCCCTTTATCACTTTAGACTTTCCCCCTCACTGCCTGACAAAGCAGCCAGGAACGCCTCTTTGGACTTGCTTTCTCCAAGAAAGGGGAAAAGCTGCTTAGACAATGGACACAGACTGAAGTGTGTAACCCAACGCCTATGCATTGCTGCAGCCTCTCTCCCACCACTTTGAGGCTTGCCAATGAACAGATCATTTTTCTACTCATGCTACATGCTGAAATTAGTGCAGTAACCCAAAAGTACGTGTTGTTGCTCAAAACAATTGATAACCACCACCAAGAAAGTAGCCAAGGGCTGAAGTAAAACAGAAGCACGGGTACAAAGAGCACCTTAACTAAAAAGAACATGGGCAAATTGGTACAACTATTAAAGCCTCCTAAAAGCTGGACCAAAGGAGGAAGATAGTACAGCCACCACACTACTCGCAAGATGAAAGATTTAATGATATTCTGACGATGATTTTTTTTTTTAAGCTGTATTTTTCTAAATAACTTCCTCTTTAAGTGACAATAAAAAATGTACAGAAGACATCAGATCCCTACTGAAAAGGAAATGAAAAGCTTTTTCCAACAGACTATGTTTCACTGGAAAAAAACCTCACATATATGTTCAGAGAGGCCATGCCATTGGCAGAACTAGACACATACTGTTTACTTCCCAGAAGTGAAAAATTTTATTAAAAACAATATCCATCTATTCAACTTGAAATATATGATGATCCATGAGCTTTCCAAAGATTAAGTTAAAGCCTGGGAGTTCACGTTAACAGAGAGAGGATTTAGTTGTTCAGACAGTAGATTTAAATCACCTGGCTCATTCAGCACAAAGAAGCTTTACCTTGTTCTCCACTGCTTTAATATTCTCAAAGGAAGCTGTAGTCTAAACAGCCCCTGAAGTTGTCAAGCTTGTCTTTTTTCAGCTCTGTTCCTTCCTTTCTTACCAAGGAGGGATTCTTCTCCATTCCTTCTGTATTTCTCTTAGGTATGTCAAAGGTTTTTGGGGAGTGAGAAGGACAACTGCAGAAGGGTGGGACACAACACAAGATGACAAATCCTATCAACATACAAACAGAGAAAGGATTTGAGAACCAACACAAAGTATTTATTTGCCTTAAGTCTTACCTTGATGCACCAAGTATAGATTGTTCTCTAATTTCTACTTCTCAAAAAGCAGAATTTTAGCTCTAAGCTCTGGAGAGCCTCAGTACCAGCTTCTGTCCTAAACCATCACACCTGCTATGTCACAAATGCTTCTATGGAGTCATTACTACTGCTTATGTAACAATACAAACCTATTGTGCAAGCATTTACAGGCTGCCCAAAGTTCCTCAAAAAAGCTGGCAACCAAAGCAGTATTGCAAACTCCATATTTCTATAAAGCTTCAACGATTTCCTAAAGGAGTAGCATTTGTAATAAAGAACTGTTTATTCCGGTCTAATTAAACCTTGCTGAAAGTGATCAAAAAGTCATAATTTCTTATAATGGAAATGGAATTTTTTTTCTTAGAACGGAAAGCATCCATTACCTTACAGCTTACCAATCCCTATCAAACAAGGAACATTTATACTGGGGATATATACTACAATAGGTATCAAGCAATTATGTTAACTATCAGCAGGTGTCAAATAATAATGTTGACTTGCTTAAGCCTGACACACAAGACAGAATTTATTAAACTTTTTTTTTTTTTTTTTTTGCTGGGATAGCAGGTACGGTGCAATCAGGATGCCCCCTAAAGCTGCTAAAATGAGCTGCTGACTCTTATGTTCATGCCGTGAATACATTCTAGATGGGCAATTTCCAAACAGTTGCGGTACTGCAGCATGTTTTCATTTACAACACACAGAAACTCAGCATGATATTAATAGGAGTCTTTCAGACAATTCCCCCTGGCCCTCCTGCCTTTCTTCCAAATCATCTTACCAAATGCTTACCCAACCAAAAATGTGGATTTGATGATGACAACGCATTCACATGTGACCATGGGGAATGCCTGGAGTACACATCCTGTACATAAATGTAGCCTGCCTCTCAGGGACACATTATGAAAAAGAGAGTGCCCTCAAACCAGAAGTCTGACCCACACACCATTGGCGCAGTTTAGCCATCATCTAAGATATTGTTTTCTCAAAAAAAAAAAGTCCCCATATTAACTGTAATAAACTACCTACATCTGTGATCAGCACTAAGTTTATTTTTCACTTGTCCCAAGGCAATGTCTCCTAAAGAACCTTCTCTAGCAGCTCCCTCTTGAAGAGAAGGATGAGAACAAATGACAATCAGACCCTAAAGAGTGCCCAGAAATAGAGAAGTAATTATCTTACAGTCACACAGATCAGCAAGCACTGTTCAAGACCAAATGCAGGCTGTTTGTGTATGGCAACTTATCCACACTTCCAGAAGCCTTTTCTTGACTGAAAAGGTAAGGTTTGGTTTTGAGTGAAAGAAATTACAGAAGAAATACTGATAAGCTTGGAAGTCCACACTCTCCTAATATAATACTTTGGGAGGATTCCTCCACTTTTCTATTTCTACCATAAAGGACAGCATCCTTACTTTGGCATGCCATACCTGAACCACTTGTGAGAGAATCCAGATCCCAATCTGCCTTTAAAGACTGTGAAACATACAAATCACCCAATGAACACAACACTAGTTCAGGCAACAGGGGCTGAAACTCACATTTTCTATTCCAGGAACCATACACATCCCAGTTAATTTTGCGTGACTGAGCATCACTCAATTCCTTCTGTACATCTAGGCTACATTTTTTTGAACTTGGCATAACCTTTGAGCAGTGGCACTCCTCTGGAGAATGTAGGTCCACCCTTACTGGAACTTCATGCTCAACTTTGAAAACATTTTCTCTCCATCACTAAGCACAAGGGCAGACATGCTAAGCACTAAGAGAGGCAAAGCAACACACCAGGACAGCAAGGATACAGAGGCAGCAAAGTATCCTATGCCTGAACAACAGCTTCAAAGAGAAAAGGAGGGTGTCTAACAGAAAGCATTAGAGCTACCCCTACCTGCAAGTAATACCAGTCAATGGAAGCAGAGCTGAACGACTAAAACTGTCAGTAAGGCTTTTTTGTTGTTAAGTATACCAAGAGAGTAAGTTCAAATAAGTTTAGCCTTAGAAATTTCCAGATTCATGGAACAGTTTTTTCAGCATGTTCACATAATAGAACTAATTGACCTGGGTCCTTTGACAGGTCTTCAGACATCTATTTTACCAAGAGCCTATACCAATTTTTAATTGCAAATAATGCCCAGATAACATTCATTAATAAGGTGCTTCCATGAGCAGCATCTTGGAGGCCTATTCTTTGCAGAATGAACAGGACTCATCTGGCTTTCAAGTTCTTAACATGAGGTGCTTTAACAATGTCAAACTGTCAGATATTTGGGGAAGAGGCAGCCGGCAGCCATACTCTAGGTAGAAACTTTTTTTTTTTGCTGAATATTCTTTTTCCAGAAGAAAACTTATGTTTTAAACATTTTAAATACAAAGATCTGATCTTGTTGCACTAGACACTTTGCCTGAAGACATTATTTTCTTTTTAACCTGATGAATAACTCTATGGAACAGTTTCAGAAAGTACAAAGCAAATGGAAGCACGAGTGAGAGGTTTTAGATCTGACACTGCACAAGCCAAAAGCAGCTATCTTTTGTGGAAGGCAGAAGATGAAGGAACAGCTAGGATTAGATAGTGGGAGTAAATAAAAGGTAACAGGGAGCCTGAAAGAGAAGCGTCTATACATAAATATTGAAATTGAACAGGGGGAGAAAAGTATCTTCAGGAGATAGGATGTCAATTTAAGACAATTCTCCATAAGAATGCCTTCTTTACAGCTTTGAAGTAGTGAAGAAACATGCATAAATTCCTGAATGTAAAGTATTGAGTAAGACAAAGATTTTCCTCACTATTAAAATGAAACAGTAATCAGATTCCTGGTCACATAATAAATTGTTCTAGAATTCCAGGCAAATTCTCAAGAGTCAATCCAACATGCTCAGATACGCTAACACTACATAACAGAGCTGAGAGGGCCTCAACTCATTTTTTCAGAGAATACCAAGTTTTAATTTTTATACAGAGGCAACTGCTCTGCTAACAAAAAGCAATTCCTACATCCTTATATTTCCCTGCCCTTTTATAAATCTGGCAGCTATTAACACAATTCCAACTTGAATCTTTTGATGAGGAATACACCAAGACACACATATGCTAGATTTACATTAGCCTATGTGAGTACTTCCTCACACACTCAAAAATTAAGGTCATCAGTGAGGTAGCCAACTACACTTGTCATGGTTAGTAATCCAAATGCACATGGGCTAGACACTACTATAGTGCAGAAAGATATATTGCATTAAATTGGCAGAGGTCTAGAATCAATAGAAGTCTACTGAACTTATGGGATGCCACCAAAACCAATAAAAATACAGCCATACATATATATATATATATGAGACACGGTTTTTCATGAATACTTAGTTCTGCACACCCAAAACAACAGCCTGTATGAGACAAACCAGAAAAGGAAAATCCAGTTTTTCTGATACACAACACATAACAGTTGTGTTAATTCTGTGACAGATCATACTCCAGTCCTTCTCCTTTCTCCATCTTCATCTAAAAATATCATTCCAGCTTAGTCACCCTTCAACTGCCACTCCCAAGCTTGCTAGACCCCAACAGCTGCCTTCCTACTCAGCTCTATCATAACCAACTCGACATCTCTTCATTTTCAATACCTCAGTCAGATATCTACCACTGTTCATCTCAAAATAGATTAAAAAAGACAGAACCATAAAGCAGCATTAAATTGATACTAAGCAGATACAAAATGAGAGATAAAAATGGAAGAATGGCAAGTACTTCCCTTTCGTAAGAATGGAGGGATCTAAGAACACTGCAAGAAAGCTATGAACCACGTGACAGGACATCTTGGTAACTGATACTGCTACAAAAGCCACTCAGCAGATGTTCTCATCTTGACCAGCTCACCAGAAGGAATGGAACCCCTCTCTCTCAGCCCATACATATGGCCAAGCCTTATCAGCAGCATTTTATCTACCTGAAAAAAATCAATGTTTTTTGAAAACCAAGACTGAAGCTATGCATTGGTACTATTTTTCTTATTTATTCTGTAAATTGAACTATTCAAAAAACAGCTTTCACCAAAGACCACATAATCAGTAGGTTACAGAGGCAGTTGCATGGACTGGTAAAATATAATAAGCCATGCACACTGTTATAGCAGAAAATTCTAAGAGGCAGCACTTTCTAACACCAGTTTGTAATTCCATAAAATGCAATTACACCACAGGCATTAATGGTTTTAATTGAACCAATTATGCTCTAAGAGGTAAAAAACTAAAAATACATACTAAATTATACAAAGTCTTTTGTCTAAATAACACTTGAGACTTAACAAAATACTTGTGGGAAAACATATCGCAGATGGTCAAACAATGTAGCACAGTGATACCCTACACAAACATTATCACTTGAGGATTTTTTTTTGTTTGTTTTTTTTAAGCAGATTCTTGTTTAGAGATCTGAACAGTGTGTATTTGGGTCAAGGCTGAGCAGTTCACTATATATACACTGACTCCCCCTCATCCCAAAGAAGATACTTCTTCCTCGACTCAGGATCAAATTCAGGCATTCATCAAAAGAAAAAAATTACAGATTTCTATTTTCCCCATGAACAAAATTCGCAACATGCCCAGGCACGGCAAAGTATTGAAAAGGGAATGTCACCAGAAGTCTTTCTTCCCCCTAGTCACTCATTTGACTGTGTCAGTCCATCCTCCATGCTTAGGGCATTACCAGGTCCTACCATCACATTTTAGGCAGTACTTCTTTAGAGAAACCCTTTGTTCCTATCAAAGCACTCATTCAGCATTTCTCGAGGCTTTATGAAAGAGAGGAAAAACAGTCAGTTGTTTAAAGCACAAAGCTACACTTTACAAGAGGTTAAAGGAGACAGTCCTTGAAAGCAAGAGGAAAATTTTCAGAACTTGAGGCAACATCACGATTCATTTCATAATGAATCTGGCAATTCTCAAGGTGAATCAGGATAATCATATTACACTGCAGAATCCAGTCTGATGTGACTAAAGCCTGTCTGTCCTTCAGCAACCCACTCCCTCTGAGAGAAAGGAAAAACAAAAGAATGCACAAAGATCTCAGTATAAGCTACACTGCTGTGCAGACTTGGTCACCATCCTGAGGGTGAAGGAGCACAGCACAGGGTAAGAGAGGCAGATGTGAACCCCAGCAAGAGAGGCCTGCACTTGCTCAAGGCATAGATGAGCAGGAACATACTAGAGCCTCTCCAGAAGACAGCTTTTTGTTCCTGGTCTGTTATCTACTAACTATGGCACACAGGTAGGGCCTGAGAAATGGGTTTCCTCAGAACAGATGTGCAAAAGCTAACTTTTGTGTTGCTCACATCCACTCACAGTTTTAAGCTATCTACAGGGACAGTTAGCTGGGAATGCCTAAAGGAAAGAATGAGCCAGGCTGTACTCCAAGTGAAACATGGAAAACAGACCAGAAGCAACAAAGTTGCATCAAGTTAAGCTACGGTATTAAAAAAGAGATTTCCAGAACTTGGGTAGCCAAACACAGGGACCGGCTGCCCAAGGGGGCTGAGGAAACACATCCTCAGAGACCCAGCACAACCCCACAAGGTCCTGAGCAGCCCAATCCAACACCAGAAATGGTCAGTCTCCGGGTGTGAGAATAACCAAGTTACCTGTGCAGCCTATCACAGTCATGGATATATAGGTATAAAGTTCTCTACTAACAATCACTGGCCATGCTGATACAGTGCCACAGATAAGAGCAGACAGACTCAAATCCAAAGGGCAACTCAGGAACTTGCTGATGTCACTGCCAAGATTAGACCTCAAGTCTTTTACTTTCCATCACTTCTACAAAAGAACTTTTACTGAGCATGATAAAGGGAGGACTATTTCACATGTTACTGCACAAGGCATAAAAGAAGGATCTCCACCAACAAATGTTTAAAAGCTTTGTTTCTCAAGCATCCTTAATCCTCTGTTAAAAGCCCCAATTTTTATTTTTTTAGGCAATACACAGCATGATAACTATAAGCTATAAAATTTCCATCACTCCATGATGATTTGGTTTAATATTAAGTAAGGTCAATATCACTGCAAACTCTAAGAAGAGATTCAGACTGCTACAGGAAATGCATCCACATATATTGTATTTGATCAAGTCTCTTTCACTCCTGTTCTTTCCTAAAGCTTCCTAATCCAAGCAAGTAAAATACTTTTAGTGCTACAGGGTGCCAGGCACCAAATCTGCCTCCTGTCCCCTTTATCAGGAAAAACTCAACCTTCTGAACTGAGAGACCACATGTACTTTTGTTGTCTGAACTATTCAAGAGGGGAAAAAAATGTCACTGGGCAGGAGGTATCAGGAGCAAAGTTAGAGGAAGTCAGTCAGCAGCATCAGAAGGAATAATGAACAGATTGTCCCTGGTTCAGCAGCTGAGTAGCATCATTTCTACTCAGTCTTCCTAATCTACAAAAAATTTACTCTACTCTAAATTCATTGCCAATATAGTCCTCCTGTCCTACCTATGATGAGGCCATGGCAAGCAGCTGACAATCAATCAACTCTTAACACACAGATCTGCTTAACAGTACATATTCTTGGCAGCTTCATCACAGCCTTTTCCTGCATCATGTATGGTGTAGGAAACCAGATCAACTGGGTTACTTAACGAGTCCCATACCACAGTGATGGGTCATGCAACCCCCAGTTAAATGCATCAGGATCCTTGCGCCTGGAACAAAGATCACATAGCTCCACACTGCTCAGGATTTCAGATACAGTGCACACAGTTGTGCAGGGCTGTTCACCACCTCCCCCAGCAGAGCAACTGGACATAACAGCAAAGCAAATCCCACATCCTGAAGGCCCAAAAGACCTGGTTCTTCACACAAACAGCAACTAGGCTGCAAAACTCCTTTCTCCTGAGCATTCTTGATAAAACACACCTGAAGCCATTAAATGCAGACTGAATCACAATTCATAGAAACTGCAATGAGCACTGCATGCAGACACCAACAGGCATTTCCTTGTGCTTACAACTCCTCCTCCTTGGCACTCTCTACCATCCACAGGACATGCTGGTTCTCTGGGCTTAGAACAAGATATCCACTTTATCACAGACTGCCACAAAAGCTTTCCTTTATTCTTTTCAATTAATTAACAGTATACATGTGTCCACAGCAATTCTATGCAAGTGACCAGTTGGAGGTTCAGGAGGCAGAAAGCGACAAGACACAGACTGGACCATCTGAAGTTCTACGCTCCAGATGCACAAACCTGAGAAGTACACAAAAGTTTTGCAAACTCCCGGCACTCAGCACAGGCATGCTACCCCCAGAAATACAAACACCACTATCCACAATACGCCTTTTTGATGGAGGCACATTCGGGAAGCCCCAATGTTTTAATGAATACTTTTATTAAAAGCCAGATCTGCCCATTTATTAATTCCTACACCCTAGCTCCCCATTGAAAGAATTAGGTGTTTTACAGCACTGCATGCATGGCCAGGAGCTTGTCAGAAACCATTGTATGGAACTCTCAGTTGCTCTGTAATTAAGAGATTAGTTTGAGAAAATGCTCTGCAAGTCAGCCTAATAGTTTACTCAATCCTTAATCCTATTTTACAAGATCTAGACTTACCACTATTCAATGCTAGAACCCAACAGGACACCTGGTAATGTTAAACCACGCAGAACATAGTAACAGAAAAAAAAAGCCAAAGACTTAAAAAAAAAAAAAAATTATATTTCCTCTTAACATCCCTCACACACAGAGACTTTTACAGACTTCTGGGACACAGGGCATAGGTCAGTACTACAATTATTTTTATTGCCAGAGGACCACTAGTGAAGCACAACATATATGCATAAAATGTGCAGCATAAAAGCTCCCAATGGCTGTGTTCAATCGGCGGGTGAGGTTTCAGCAGCTTTTCCAGGCCAGCAGCCTGGCTCTGCAGGATGCAGGCCTCCTCTGCCCAGGCTGCTGCTAGCAGGCTCTCACCCAGGCCCTGGACAGAGGGTTGGTGTCACAGCTCCCAGCAAGAGGCACAAAAAAAGGGATGCTCAGACCAGCAACCCAGCACCAACCTAACGCACACTCTGCTACTTCACACATTGCAGGTCTGCTGAACAGCTGAGCTGGCGGTTCAGGGATACCTCAAAACATGCAGGAAAATTCTCCAGAAAGACGAGATTCAGGAGCAGTTTATTTATAGATAAACAGAAAAACATTTCTGTTAGCGACAGCAACTCAGTGCATCAACCTCACGGCCTGACTGCATCCATGTCTGGGATCCCCAGTACAGGAAGGGCATCGACCTTTTGGAATGAGTCCAGAGGAGGCCACCAAATGGATGAAGCACCTCTCCTATGAGGAAAGGCTGAGAGAATTGGGATTGTGCAGCCTGTAAAATAAGAGGCTTAGGGGTGACCTAATGGCAGCCTTACAGCACCTGAAGGGAACTTAAGGAAAGATGGGGCTAGACTACTCACATGTAGTGACAGGTCAAGGGGAAACGGGTTCATCCTAAGAGTAGGTTTAGATTAGATATTAGAAAAAAAATTCTTTACGGTAAGGGCGGTGAGGCACTGGAACAGGTTACCCAGTGAAGTTGTGGCTGCCCCATCCATTTAAGTGCTCAAAGCCAGGCTGGATGCAGCTCTAAGCAATCTGGACAAGTAGAAGATGTCCCTGCCCACGGCAGAGAGGTTGAAACCAGATGAACTTTAAGGTCCCTTCCAACCCCAACCCTTCTATGATTCCGTGATTGCCGCAAGCTGTCCCCGACTGCGCCCCACGGGCCCGGGCGCCACCGCCGCCCTCGGGAGGGCCCGCGGGGCGCAGCGCTGGCGCCCGAGGCGCC
>VZTE01000365.1:1722944-1813147 GCA_013397775.1 Eulacestoma nigropectus | reverse complement strand
GAGATGTCTGCCTGCCGTGGCTCGGCGGTCCCCCAGTTTGTTTTCTTAGTGGCTCTTTGATGTCTTTTTCAGCGTGTCAGCTGCCGGGTGAACTCTGCGTTCCCACGCACATAAAGCCCACCGCACACCCCAGCCAACATCAACACCCCCTAAAGCAGATTTGGCATCATTATGAGTGCTGGAATAAATTTCTGGACTGTTTGATAGGGTGCTGGCGTGCTCACAGACAGCTCAGCGAAACAAGACTGGGGACATCCGTGAGTTCTCAGAAACACCGTGTCTGTACTGCAAAATGTTGCTTTATCAGGCGCATAAAAAATTCCAAACGTGGTAAGATTAGTTCAACTGATCCTAGCAGCTCTAAATGCTGACTAGCACAGGTAGATTGCTGTGGAAGTTTTTGACCTAATATCAGCATGTCTCGTTTCTGGATAGGCCACCAAATATCCAAGGCAACTAATCACCAGCCTGACCATGCCTCTAGGCCAGCACTGAGCACTTTTATTTAAGGTCCAGCAATTTTGCTTTGTTTAGACGTGTAGTGAGAAAGTTGATTTAGAGGCCTCTTTTGAATGCTTTTCAGCCACAGTTTGTAAACTTCTCAGCTTCTAGATGCCTTAACTCATTCCCACAACCATCTCCAAAATTGTTGTCCCCAGTTTGACTCATGCCCCGTATCTTGGCTTCCTCTGAATTTAAGTGCTATTTCTCCTTCCTGTCTGCTAGATGACTAACGGCACCGTGTGTGATGAACATTAACAGTTCATTTATTACTTCACCCAAAACTGGCTACAGTGAAGGTTTCTGTAATGATTTGTTTCATCAACAGCGTATGTACACTTAACGACACTGTATTTCCTTCCTTGTAGCAGTTTCTAGCTACACAGGCAAAAATCCAGGTACCTTTGTTCCTTTTTTTCCTTATGGAGTGCAACAAGTATTCTGTCCTAAGACTCTGTAGGGCAATAGTCATACTGTTAGCTAGAGCAATTGCCCCAACAGGAGGCCCAAGGAGTTTTGATTTGGCTATTGAAAGAAGTAGCATCTATGATGTAGCATAGCTACTTGTCATATCCAGCTGTGATAGATCAGTATTTCTTTTTTCCACAGTGGCCACAATTTCTTCAGTCACTGGAGACTGAAAAACTGTTTTTAAAATTACCCGGGCTTCTCAAAACTTTCTGCGTGGCAGTGATTTTAGTGCATGAGTTTAACAACTCTTACCATTGTCTTTTTGCTTCTTTCCTCATACTATGTGCATGTTCTTCTGCGAATGGGTCACCCTTACTCTCACACTTAACTAGCTTGATCAACTAAAAGGAGAAGAGAAATTCCAGCTTATTATCAAGAGCCAGGAAATTTGGTTTTTTTACGAATGTTGCATGTTATATGTGCTGCTGTTTTGGGGCTTCCAGGTGTTTAGTACTGGAGAGGGCACCTGCTGTTTGAAGTGGAGGTGGTAGAGCAATTCCTGCAGCCTTTGAATGCACGAGCATTGGAAACAGGAGCTTCACTCCTTAGCACATTTTTGTTTGTTTGTTTTACTCATTGTCAGGAAGCCCAAGCAAGTTCACAGCATTTTTATTAGCTTTTAAGCATAAACACAAGAGAGACATCTATAAAATGAGCATCAGCAATTTGTGTAGGAATGTAGCTGTGGCTTGCACCTCCTTGGAGACAGGGACCCCTTCTAACATCCATTTTAAATAGAAACGACATAGCATCCAGCCTCATCTACAAGCAAACTTCAAGAAGTTAAATTTGGCAGATAGCCCCTGTCCCAATAACAGACAAAGCCCCAATGATATGTTTAACACTCTGTGAACCAGGATATGAACAAGCATACCATTTTTATCTACTCATGTTTCATTTTACAACTTGGGCATGATTTTATCTGCCTGCTTTGTCACAAGTAACTCTGAGATACTAAGGCATATGTTATTTTGATCATTGATTACACCATGATCCTGGTGTTACCACCATGAGTCAAAGCTGGCTCTCAGGACACTGCCATTTAGTCCTCTACCTGGAGGCAAAACCAGCAGCTCAGACAATGCATATTGTCTCAACAGCTGAATGTGTCTTTGTGCATTTGGCAGGGATGGATACAAAGCTGCCAGCTGCTGCTGCCAGTAGAAACAGAAAGAGGAGGACTGTTGGGAGTAACTGCTCTTTTATGGAGACAGCAGTGGATCATATAGGAATGGTGTCTAAGGCGTGTGTCTGGCACCCAGTGAGGCTGGAGTGTATCAATTACTCTAAAGTAATGTTTCAAAGGATGTTCATGCTTAAGGTATGTATACTTTAAAATTTTGTGTAGTGGTGCTGAGCAGTAACGGTATAGTTAAAGTTATAAAATCAATTTAGATTTTTTTTTTTAATATGCAAAGTTCAAAGATAAATCTAAATTTTGAAGAGAAGAATGGTTAGTCCTATCATGCAGCACTTCCATTTTGATTCACTAATATTTTGCACTTATTTTGCAAAAGATGACAGAGATGATAAGCCATAGGAACTAAGTTAAAAAATCCTTTTTTTGTCATTAAGGCACTGGTTCAGATTCTTCCTTATCAATAGTGTCTCTGTTCATATTTCACCCAGAATGGATCTGTGAGGTCTCTGGCCTTGTTTGGATCTTACCGAGCAAATTCTTGAGCTCCAGGTTCTTCTAAACCAAGTGGCTTAGAGCAGAGCTGGGCCCTGGTCCTGGCCTGGCTCTGTAAGATGCTTCCAGGTCTGTCTGAGTTGTCTTTGGGGTACAGACTTCTGCTCTGCCGCTAATATAGAGACTGCCCAATCCCACAGTTTAACCTGTCTGAGAAGAGATGGCAGGTACCAAAGGCAGCAGGATATTTTTTAACTCTGTGTTGAGAACGTTTAAGAGTTGCTGGTCCCTCAAAGTGACAAGTCACAAGGCATGTCCTTTGTATGGTTCAGTTCAGTACCTAAAGGCTAGATCCAAGATTTGTTATTGTTTCAGTCTGGGCAGAACTCCTCCCAACTCCTTTTCCTGAAAGTCTTTTTACATCTAGGTATGGTTGGCCCACTTTGCTTGCTTGCATGTGGGGAGATGTATGCATTTTTTATTGCCGTTGCACCTTTCCATTACTTAAAGATGAGAGGTAGTCCATGGCCAAGGACTGACAACCTGTCACTTGTGCCTATACTGGATCTCATAATGAGAACTATCAAGAAAAGGTGTTCCTGTGGACAGAGACAGATGTTCAAAAATAATTTTGCTTCATTATTCCAGAAGAATTGATTCTTGAAGGATCCCCTATCCTTTAAAGAGGTGTCAGACATCAGAGCATGATACGGTACCCGTTGCAGCTTCCCACTTTTGGACTGATTTCTGCACATTCAGTACCTAACACAAAATGGAGTTCAAAATTTGTAGGAAAATTAGCTTATTTTGCCACATTGGCTAGCCATATTTGCCCATGTTACTTGTTCAAGGATCCATAAGTATTTAACTGCACAGTTGCCATCCAGATCCAGTGCAAATGCTCCCCTTAAAAAAATAGTTATCCTTTATCTCGGTAGTCTTCCCAGAGAGGTCAAACATTGGTTCTGGAGCTGTAGCTTATTGCAGGGTGGTTGTAGTAGGTGACCTTTAAAGGTCCCTTCCAACCCAAGCTGTTCTATGATCCCATGACACTTATCCCTATCTTTGGACTCGCCAAGGTGAGACACATAGGAGAAAAGAAATGGTCAGTGTTGCACAGCTGCTGCCAAACATCATGTCAGTGTTCCATAATTAAAACTGTACTACTAGCAAGGATTCAACTGTTTGATTACATGTGAAGAACAAAGCAGAAATCCTTGAAAATTGCAGCAAACATTCCAAGTATCCATTGATATATCAATTAATTAGTTTATAGGTTTAAGAATTTTAGAGTTGGGGTTTATAAAAAATGTAGGGTATTGATACTTTTTTTTTAAGGTGTTATCTTTGCCTTGTCATGGTTTCAGGAGCTTCACATAACAATACATCTTCAAAGATCAAAACAAATATACAATCTGAAACACTAAAAAGCCAGTTTCAGGGTTGTAAGATTCCAGTAAGCACAGTTGATGGGAATACCATTTTCACTTACCATTCAGAGCAAAATAAAAACACATTCCAACAGCCTGAAAGTCCTAAATAATGACTGCTTCTTGCTTTCATGATATTGCAGTGTGATTATGCTTTGGTGTCTTTATTTTGTATAACAGAATATCAAAAAAATGTAGGTATCTTCCAAAGTTGTTTACACATTAATAAAGACACTTTGAAGTGCGATACCAATTTTAAAATATCCACAGATGTAGAACAATATTTGTTGTGAAAATGTCTATGAGTCTTACTAAAAAATCAGGTAAGAATTTGTGAAACAGTTCACAGATACAAAAAACAAATAAAACCTTCAAGAATTTCATAATATTTTTGGATGTTGTAGATAATATGTTGGTTATATGCCTTCTATATTTCTCCAAAATAATTACTGTCAATAGTAACAACTTTCTACAACTCCCAGTACTGCTGTTTCCTGGTGTTTGCATATGTGTTTATGCACTGGGGGAAGACCATAAAATATTCTGGACTCTCTCCTTAATGCCAGACCACAATACTTGGTAGCTGTCACCTCTGTCTTACCAATGTGTGTTTATCTCTCACACGTAGAAAATAAGTAGCTTGAGCTCTCCGGGATAGTTACTCCAGAGGAACATTCTTGCTATTATTGCTGTGGCTTTTGTAACAATGTATTACTATTAAACAAGCAACTTATTAACGCTCACGGAATATTGTATGCTTTATTTGCAATACACTTAGAACTGAGAATGAAACCCCACAGCATCAGCAGCAATTTTGCTTTCTTGCTGTTCATTGTCAGGTCTTTCCTAAAACCGCTGAGGAATGATCTTCGCTTGGGCGTTTCTTGGTTGCATAGTCCCACATGCCTTCCTGAAACACTACAGGCATTTAGGCTGCCTGGCCTTTTACTCAGAAGAGAAAGTGAGGTTGCCAGATAATCGTTAAGAGGGTAACGCATCTAATCCTTCGGGAGGTCAAGTGAGGTGAGAAGAAAGGAGGAGATGCATACTGCTAATGCTCTGACAGCTCTGTCAATATAAATTCATTAGTATGTATAGAACTATTTTAGTTTTCAAAAGGCAGAATAGTACCTCAGTTGTATTCATGAATTCAAGTCTATCCCGAGTTCACCGCAGGAAAAGCAGATGAATCTGGTGCAAGCTGTGTGTGAAATGCAGAACTTTTGGAAGTCCAAAATGCTTTCCACAGACAGCCTTTTACATCTTATCAGTATCACTTCTGGTTTACTTTTTAATGGCAGTCAGTGGCATTTGACCCAATTGATTCTCAGGTGTGACCACCAGTATGTTGAATGAACAGAGAGATGGGACAGGGATGAGATCCTTAGTGTTACACTCAAAATCTTTCTATTGCCGGAAGAAAACACCAAGTATGGAACTAAGCACTTCTTGTTAGGCCAATGAATATTTTAACAGTATCATTTTTCAAAATATTGGATTCATTTGGAAAAAAAAAACAAACAAACAAACCCCAACACCCTCATTAATAATGCATTTATATATACATATATGCAATGCATACTTGTTATACAGAAAATGCTTTAGCACACAAGAGGGTCTGAGAGTATAATTATGTATAATTGTACAACCACTGAGCAACTAAAATTACAACTGTAGGGTGTAAAGCTAAGCTCAGGTTTCTATAGATGGCAGAGACCACAGTCTTACTTTTAAAGTAATGGTGTTATTTGTATCTTTACATTTCATATGTGCCTGTCAGTGTGCATTTTACACACTGAGATGGTGCACAGTGATTTCTGAATGTATGCGAACATAACTGGATCCTACATAGATAATTGCACAACGACTGGAGCTATTTTGTAATTACATCTTTGTCAAATTCTGATCTAAGCATTTATCAAAACATGGAAAACTAATTTCCTTACATAGGTAATGCATGTCTTGAGCCATTGTTTTTCTGGAATCTGCCTGAAGACACTATGAAGAACATCTATCACGTTCAATTACCCATCTTCATAAGCGCATATCTCTCGTCTCAGAATTGCTGTACCTCTAGATCTCCAAAGTTACCTGAATTAATTGGATAATCGCATAAGGTTATGTATTATAAGTCGCATTTTGATACTCTATCAGTTTAGGGACCCATAGTTTCCACTATTTTCTGTCTTAGAATATCCCCAGTACAATAACTGAAGGTGCAGCCTTCACAATCCCAGTGATACAGAGCTATGCTTACAGGTGTGCAATCCGTTGCCATAGGTGATTGTATTGTACGCAATACAATTTTCCATAGAAGAAAATTTATGCCTCAGTGATTCACCTTTTCCTCTTAGAACACTCAAACTCTACATTTCTATAAATACAGAAATCTTCATCCAAGACAAATATAAACACACAGACATTTTTGTTAAGAACATCAATATTCATGGATTAGGAAGAACTAATCTGTCTTCACACAGGTTTTTTCTTGCTTAGAGATAAATCCTTTAGGTTGGATCCTTTTTCTCTTATTAGAAAGGTTTATATCATGCTCGTTTTTAAAATCAGCCATGGCATTTCACTTAAAAGAAAAGTGATATGACTTCCATTTTTTCTATATGTATGCAGCTTAATAAAATTATGCAGTAAAGAAAACTAAGTGATACACAGTTTCCAGTGTGAGTACATTTGGAAGGGAATGCTTAAACTGTTTTCTGTGGGAAATAAAGGGAGCAAATATAATTAATAGTTATCTTAGTTACTCAGGCACCCAGCGCCTCCCTCAGGACAAGTTTCTGAAGATATACAAGATTATTAGCTGCATTTCTGTTTCCTGAATATTTAATGTTGAAGTACATACTAATAATTACTTCATTGCTACTTAGTAAGAAAATTTTCTTCATATTATTAGATAACTTTTATTAGATGATAATTCTTTGCAACAAACAGCTAAATATATATATTTTAATCCAAATAGCAATCTTCACGGGTAATATATTAATTACAATAATGTATTATATGGGTAAATTTTGGTTTTCCAAGTTAATGCAATCCCAGTTCCATTAGAATAGTTTAAGTGCTGATGGCTCTCAGTCAGTTTTCCTCAAACACCCTTCCTGTTTGATGTCTCTGAGCCTTCTGTTTATCTCTCAAGATTCTCTCTGGATGTTGTATTCCATTACCTAATCCTACCCAAAAAAATGGTTAATATTGGTGCCCAATCTCATTTTAGTTTAAGCCACTCAGTGCAGTTTTCCTCATGCTTGTACCATCAGCTCCTGCAGCAGGGCATCATCACATATCAGCAGTCACCCTGCTCACAGCAGCTCTGATTTCTCCTCCTTGAATATCCAGCTTTTTTTGTTTCTTTCTGTTATTATCTTATATTATCTTCTCAGGCAGCATCCAGGCTCTTCATTTTCTGCTTGTCCCGTAGTTCCACCAGGAAGGCAGGCCATGCCCAAGTGGGGAGGTTCACCTCGGTATCCGTAAAGGTGGGACATGACCAATTAATTGCCTTTTTCTTTATGGCCCTCTTCAGTTAGTGATCTGCTAGTTCTAGGATTGCATTCCTTCCCTGGTTTTCTTCTGTTGTTTCCATGCATGTTTGTTCTAGGTCTGACTATTTCCTTACTGCACTGTTTCCTACCATTGCGTATGTGCACGGACTACTTTTCTGTCTCTTTTCACTTTGTCATCCCACTTTTGCCACTTTTACCAGAGAAGAATATATGAGAGTGAATGCTGACAAAAGGAGCAGTTCTTTACAGCATCTGAGTCATGCACTCTGATGGACTTTTTGTTTGTTTTTCTTGCTTGCTATTATTTACTGTCCCCTAAATCGCTTCTTCCCTCACATGGCTTGCTAGCTCATTCTGTACTCTTCCAGTGTCTACAGGCCCTAAAACTAAATGCATTTCTGTGTCCAGGACATCCACTACAGGTCTTGAAATACACCCTGGTCATAATTCAAGGCTTGCCTGTCTCAACCACATAAACTTCGAAGAGACACTGACAGCTTTTTCTGGTCCTCATACATCTCTGCTTTCTTTTGGCTTGTGATCCATCCCCAGATGATACAATCTGTCAAATTCTGGGCCTCCTTTTCAAGCTCATAGGGTGTTACACATCCACGCACAGCAGGCAGTTGCTACTGCAGGAACAGCTCGTTTGCAAGAATCTGCCTCTCCAAGACTTGGTCCCTGCTGAACGTGCCATTCCCTCAGCTCAGCCATTTCTTCTGCAAAAAGAGAGGAGGACAGGTATTTCTAGGAGCAGAGTGGGCGTGTGTTGTAAGAGGTTGGATTTGGTTTTCTCCTTCCTTGATTCCCCTATCAGTCTACCTGATTTTGTCCTTTACAGGTAAAGCCATGATAAAAACTGTCTGTGCTCAGCTGGGTCGTGAGAAAGGGGCAGAGACAGAGATCTCTGATCACACAGGACTATGATCACAGGCTTTTAAAGCAAGTATCTGCTTCCATTCAGTGTCCACCTATCAACAGCTTGCTCTGACTGCCATCTGTTTTCTCCTCTTTTCTCAGATTTTCAACAAAGTTTCCTTTGTCCCTCACAAAACCTGCCACTTACCAGGGCAAGGTTTGGCTGGAGTGAGTCATAGTCAGATCATAAATTGATGTAACTACTGTTTCTCTGCTTTCCTTGGATCGTTAGTGACCCTGGAGCACCTGGGTTGCCCAAAATTCTTTTATTTTACAGTAAGTGAGAGAATTGCCAGAACACAGGACTGCACACCTCTGCTGCATTCATTCCCAGTCTTCTATGATGACTGTAGGCTTCCTCCTACAAAAGTTTTTGCAGAGGCTTGGCTGTTCACCAGCCCAACTAGAAGGGTTCACAGATGGGTTTGCCCATGTCTTCCCCTGATTTGTTGCACTGAAAAATCTTCTTTTCTACACCATATACACACTGCTAAGAATTTACTGTTAGTCCAGTAAATATTCTAACAGTTTAAATTATCTGATTAATGCAGAAAAGCCTCACTTTTCTGATGCTCTGGTCATCCTTCCAATGTGCCTCAAAGTCCTGAGCTTGGCAGTCTTCCTGATGCAGACGAGGCAGGACTTGTTTTATAAGTCATCAGCCCCTCAGGCCTTCACAAGAAGAACAGTGCTGTCCTTGGGGGATTCTAATTCCTCAGCCTTGGGTACGTTTGCTTTTATTTTTAAACCTTTTCCTAACACCATCTGTTTCTCTCTTACCTATTCCCAGCCAGTTTGAATATTGCACAATATCTTTACTCCAGGGATCTCAGATTTCTACCATCCTCTGCAATTTTATTCCTCTATCACTCAACCATTTACTTTACTAAAATCAGTAGTTTCAGCAATATGAAACTGTAATTCCTTAGTGAAGAATCCAGGAGACAGGTTAGAGACAGTTGATTTTTCAAAATCACAGTAGTTTTGCTGAAATGCACAGTCAGCAGAGCTGTATAAAACTGGATGTCACTGCATTGTTAAGTTCAAATTTGTCATTTAGCGACTCAAAAAAAGCATCTATAAATGGAAGACATCATGAATGTTTATGCTGTTCAAGGGCCTGTTTTACAGCCTGCCTGCAATTCAGTAGTTTGTCAATATTGAACATAAAAAACTTAAGCCCAATACTTCTTCCAATTTATTCTGCTTTTGTAGATTTTTATCAAATTTATGTTAAAATACCAACAGAGGTTACAAAAAACCTTATATCCATGGTTTTTGGGGCCATGAACAAATCAGCTCATTGTGCACTAGTCTTACACTAGCAAACTGTTGATAAATATGCTGTAGAAATACTTAAGTATTCAAAATGCTATGTTCTGGTAAAAAATTACAAATATTTTTATGTCTTCTTTTATTCCAGTTCTTTTTCCTCAAAGAATTTGAAATATGAATAATTGTGGTGGGATAAATGAGAACACATGGACCTGTAGGTATTCTGAGTCTCTGGAACAAATATGCCATTTGCTTTGTGCCATCACAGAATCTCATAACACAGTGTTGCAGGTAAAATTATCATTACAGATTTATATTGTTATAGGTTGTTATATATCTTATTATAGATATAGAATACATTGTTATATATATAATATGATTGTTGTACACATTATTATATTTATATATTTTTAAAGATATCTATTTTTGCCTTAATACCAACCTTCTATAAATTTAACATTTTTTTAATCAGTGATACAGTTCACTGTCTCTGGTCAGTCAAGCTGATAGTAGTCAAATAGTAGCCATAATAGTACTCTCTAGTAGGAATAGTACACTATAAAGTAGGAATCTTTTCAAAAGTCTTTCATGTCTTACCCCCATTAAAGCTTAGTCTCATAAACCTCTTAAGTCCTCTCCTGAAATTTTTCTGGCTGTCATTATCTGGTTCTTTTACTGTTTATGGCTAAGGAATTAATTTATGCAAATAAAGAGATTTCTTCATTCATAAGATAATTGTCCACACTGTTAGAATTATTTGTTCTATTTCCTCCTTCTTCTGTTTCAGCTGCACACAGTTAAAATACTGAATTACTCTTAAAATTTATGAATTATCTGTTGCTTCTTGACCTAAGCACTCCTCCTTGGACAGCACTCCTTCAGCTGTCTCCTCAGCAACTCCTGTGTTGTCATCTGATTCAACACATGCACAAGGAACACTTACAAAGGGAGCTGAGTCATTCTCTAAATCTGGACCATCGTCCTCTGAACACAAAACCTTCCTCTGCAGTACCTAAGGGCAAGTATTAACTGTGTCATTTTGCATAGGATGTTTTAGCTTCTCTTACTTTAAATTACTTGTGTGTCTAACTGAAAAGTACATAATTTAGCTGTATCCACCAAAATTTTCTTTGTGTCATTTGTGTTACATAGTGCCAAATACTTTTCTTCTTACTACTGTGTTCTATTTCCTTTTCTTTTTTTTAATTGTCATTTCGAAGTAGACTCACATACTCGCTGGACTGTTTTTTGTGCATACATGTAATTTCTGTGAACTGTGACTACTTTGCTGTCATTCAGGAACCCTTGAGTCTCAAGGAACATAACCTTCTGTACAATCAAATTGTTATTCCTATCATACCATTAAAAGACACTCACTGTGAATATGAGTCTGCCTTAAGTCATCTGATACACCTAACATTTAAAAGGGCTGACAAATGAGGACATGTATTAGACGCCCTAAAAGTGAGGATGAAGTAAGACCAACTGTTCATTTCTTATTATTTTCTTAGCACTATAAAATATCACACACATTCTTTGCATTTTTAAATGGATGGACTTGTTTTCAGTCTTGTCTCTATGCTTGCCAAAAATGTGTGCTCTGGTAGGTTGAAACCACTCTAGAACTATTATAAGTGATTAATACCAGGATTTTTTCAGGTTTATGTCCAAGTTGCTGGGTTACTTGCAGTTCTGAATAAGATTTACATGAAGACTTGTGAAGAGCTCTGTATCTGACTTGTATTACATTGCTCAAAATAAAGCTTTTCAGCTGACTTCTCCAGTATAATTGTTTTCGTGGTTTAGGAATTTTCATGCTAGCTCTGTTTTTATAAATACTGCCTTTCTTAATTTGTAATATCCCAAAGTAATGCTTTTTGGTTTAGGTTTATTTTCTTGATTTATGTGCTTGCATGTTTGTCTTCTCCCTCTCTCTTTTGTAGTTCTTTTTTGCTTTAACATTGATTTTTTTTCCCCATTGTTTTACAGTGAGTCGTGTGGCATTGACATCCCTAAGGAATTTAAAGTTGCGTGGAAGAAAATTGAGCAGCATATCAATGCATGAGATAGGCATGATGGTTTCTCCACTATGTCATTGCATGTTGATGAAGGGACAGGACTGTGAAATACGAGATTCGAGTGTCATCAAAATATTACCCTGGTTTTGCAAGGAGTTGCACAAGGAGCCATTCCTTTTCTGCAAAAGGAAGGCTTGAGTATTCATAACTGTAAAAACAAAAACCAACACTGCCTGCAATAGAAAAATAACTGCCATATGTTTCCTGGTTTTCTAATTTCCTTTCTATGCCATGAAGTATAGATATTCCAATTAATGAAAAAAAAAAAAAAAAAAAGGCAATCACCTCTTGTCTCTGTTTTTCTTAAATCTAGACATGTTTTGCAAATTTAACATAAAACAGTCAAGTGTCTTGCCCTGTTTTTTCATTTTTAGAATAAAATGAAGTATTTCAGTTTTTGATATCTGTCCTGCTTGTTCACATGATTTCATTTTTATATCAGGGTTCAGTTTTTCATAAACATCAAGACCTTTTCCCATACTGAGGAACTGAGGTGGGTTCTGTTGTACTTCTGTACTAAATTAAATTAATTTTATAACCTATTCAATACTCAGAAATATGAAAACAAGTCTTTTTCTGAGTTTAAGTTGGGTACATGATGCTTTTAAGGTTAATATAATTTACATAGTGCTTTGAGTGCAAGTTTGCATATTAACTGAAGGAGGTTTGATTAGTTTTATTCTTTTCGTTCTTTTCAAAAAAGTCTTCTGCATTATGTATTATCTCTATTAGTAAAAAGTATAAAATCTCTGATAGCTTTCCATTATGTTAGAGAAGATTCAACAAAGCCTTTAATTTCTTTTGTCTTGCATTGTGAACCAGGATAGTTAAGAGAAAAAAATCTTTCAAGAATGTAGTATCTGCTTATAAATATAATCCTGTCATTCATCGTTAGCGATAACACGCAGGGGTTATAGCTGTGTGAGCTATTTAAAAATCAAAGGCAGCACACTCAGAGTGTGGCCATGTTTGGAGGTGCAGTACATAAAAGTTACCCCTCAAGAACATATCGTTCTGAAGGGTAACCAAATATAATTGTTTCATGTGGTGCCGCATAATTGAGATGACTTGGAATTCCCCCTCTTGTAACACTTTTGATCTGTCTCTTAAGTTTGACAGGTTAAGGTTAAATCTCCTTCTCCTGTAACGGGTTGGGAAATATTTCTGGTGCTAAGAATAGCTCATTAAAGGTGGGTGGAAAGTCTCCTTTTCTAATGTACATATTAATTACCATAACACTCAGTGAATGTGTCTTTGCTGGCAGAATGACATACCTTGCTGCTGTATCAAGGAAAGCTGAGTTTCTTGTTGGTTAAAGCTGTCACTTGTCTGGAATAACTAGGTCCAATGAAGTAAAAACATGAGAAATGGAACAAGATTTTTTTTTAAAATATATATTTCTGTTCTAAACAAGTCAGCATCTATTTCTTTTTAGAGAGAAGTTGAATTGAGCACAGGACTTCTGAGTTGGTAAGCTCAGATGAGACAATCCACTGCTTTTCTCGACCTCATATTCCAGGTGCTGAATTACTGACTTTACAGCAATGCCACCCATGGCAGAAAATATTGGTAGGAAAACTCACCTCAAGTTCTAAACTTCAAGCATATTGGTGAGTGGTGCCAGGGACGTCTGTGGCCTGGAGGCAGGGCCAAAACACTCCTTTGCTCCTACAGTATACGTGGAAAAATCTTGGTAAGGAGGAAGGGCTGGAGAATATATACATCACCAGATTTGAATGTGTACCACCAGATCTGAATGTACACCACCAGATCTGTGTCTCTTTGGTTCCACAGGACTGCCCTTGCCCTTTCCCATATTTCCCTGCCCCAGCACAGGGAGAGCTCCTGTGTAACCACAGTTTAAGATGTGGCTACAATGCCTTCTTTTCCCAGTCTACCAGAACTCTTTGATTCACCTCCCAGAGTGCAGTGGATGGTGAGTAAAAATATCAGAGTGGGTCAGGTTGGAAGGGACCCCAGTGGGTCATCTGGTCCACCCTCCCTGCTCAAGCAGGATCATCCTAGAGCACATAGCACAGGATTGCATCCAGATGTTTCTGGTATATCTCCAGTGAGGGAGATCCACGACCTCTCTGGGCAGCCTGTTCCAGTGCACAATCACTGTAAAGTTCTTCCTTATATTCAGGTGGAACTTCCTTGTGCATCATTTTCTGTCCTTTGCCTCTTGTCCTATTGCTTAGTACCACTGAAAGAGCCTGGCTCCATCCTCTTGGCACCTCCAAGTATATCCTAAAAAACTAGTAGCGTATGCAGCCTTGTTTGATATTACTTTCAGCTGTTGAAATACAATCCAGATTTTCTCTATGTGTATGTAGATGATGTCCAGAGATTGTGAAGTGCCGAATGTGTCACTTTTGGGATAATTGTCAGAGAGGCAAGGCAAACAAGGAGCTGCTGAGCACTGGTTAGTGACAGTGCTTGCCTAAAATCCAGGTAAGGATTCACTGTTCCTGGTAAGATGGGCAATCCAGCTGTCGAAATTTTCAATAAAACGGGCATGTCCATCGCAACCGTCATCATCATGAAGCAACAAAGTGTCGAAGAAATATTTCAGTGCACATTCAAAGCACGTGGTACTAGAGCAAATCTTACAAAATAAAATTCACTGTATCTTATTGGAGCTTGGCCAATTTTTTAGCATAAATCTAACCAGAAAGAGTACATAATTATTTAAGTATGTAACTGTATCCACTCTGATATTGAAGGGAAATACAGAGCATTATTCTTTTAGAAACTTTTTCCCCAATTGTTTAAAGTTTTTTCTGTGAATTTAAAATCTTGTCTGTGCATTATTTTTGATCTGTAGGTAATCCACAGATAATCATAGAGTAATAGAATGGCCTGGATTGGAAGGGACCATGATAATCTGAGACTAGAATTCATATCTGGAAAATTGAGTGCCTTTGTCTTGTTTCAACTGAACTTGCATGATATTCCTGTTACCCGTGGATACTTAGCACACTGCCACTGCTAGACATTTTGACATGGCTATTCAAATGCCATTTTTAGTGATTTTTCTGTAAGGCTATGATTATCAAAACCCATGAGGAACATTAACATACTGAGCATGTTCTTTTACCAATTTGACAAAATATTCCCAGAAATGTTTCTAAGCATTCACTGACTGGCAGACAGCAGTGCCTTTATATCCAGTAGCACTGTCTCCCATGGGATCAGAGCAGTTGCTGGACCTTGCCTCTGCCTAATCTCTTCAGTGCAGTCTTTCTGAGTGACAGGGCTCTGCCCACTTATTACTGTAGCAGAACTCCCCCGAGACGCCCTCCTTTGAACCTGAGGAGCCTACAGCATCCCATATTCTTTATTTCTGAATATAAATCTCCTTCTCATAAGTGTATCCCTTTAATGTCTGGCTTTCAGTACATTTGATTTTTTTCCTACCTTGAGTGTCCTACAGCTAGCAGGTTTTGATAAGCCCCAAAGAGGCACCTCTCTGTTTCTAACCTTATTAACACAGGAAGCCAAAGGATGATTTGCCCTCTGTGACAGTTCTCCTGGGTACTACACCACTGTGCAGTGACTTGCAATCTCCCCAAGAACTGTTTTACAGAAGAAAGCAAAATATTTCTCCTTCTGTAGCTTGGTGGATAGTTTATCCACTCCAGTATATGCAGGAAGCCATCCTGCCAGCAGTATGCCAAGCAGTATTGCCAAGAGCCACGGGTGCCCCTGGGTGTTTTTCACTGCTGCTCTGGAGATGCAGCCAGTGAAACTCTGGCTGGGTTTGCCCTGAGTTTGGATTGTAAAACTTAAAATTGGAAAGCAAGGCTGTAAACTGGAGAAGGGCAAAGTAAGTCATTCCTCAGTTAACAACTCCACCACTTCTTTTTTCTAACTCTTGATGTATTCTTGGAAATATTGCCAATCACAGTCTGAGTCCCTGCTTCCTTGATAAATTTCAAGCAAATTCACCATGAAAATATTAAGCAGTTTGAAGTGAGATATGTGTAACATTCCTGAAGCTGTTATTCCCCCAAGTTCCAGTCAAGTCAGAGGCGCTTACCCTGCTGGTTAACTTTCACTCAGCATAAAGAAGGATCAAACTCCTTTATTAGTTGTTAGAGAAACCTAAGCCTAAGTTTATTTTAACTACTGCATCAACTAAACATGATTTTTTTGTAACAGGATGATTCTTAGTACTATTACAGATGGAAAAAATAAAATTTTTTGGAGGATCTGGTTCTTTAGCCCCCCAGGCAGCCATCTTATGTTCCTCCCTTCTCAAAGAAACATCTGTGGGAGAAGGGGGGGCAGTCTGAACCCTCAGAAGAGTTCTCAAAGCACAGCTCACGGATAAACCAGTTGACTCTAATTCATTTCCTAATCTACTTCATACTGGTCCACAGCATTATTCATTCTTCTCATCCAATTTAATTTTTCTTTTTAGCCTGCCATGCCAAAAGGTAAGTTACAGACCTTACGTAATCCTGAAGAACGGGGATGTTAATTGGGTTGAAAATGGTAATGAGGCATCTAATTCTGTCTTATCTACACTGCTCATCCTGCTCTCAGGACACCTGAGTGCACCTGCATCCCAGAACAGAGGCTTGAACACGCATCTTTCTGTGTTGCACCCGGCTCCTCCCTTGACCCATTATCAATAGCACATTACCCAGTGACTCAAATATGAATCCCACAATATTTCCTCTCATTCTGTTTCTGAGTAAGAGCAGGTACATGCTCAAGACATTTTTGATGTGTATTGCCTCAGTTAAAGCATAATTAGCTCCATGAAAAGGAAGCAGATTAACCAGCTGCACCTTAGCTGAAACCTCTGTCACCTTCACATTTCAGACTTTTATTTGGTTCTTGAGCTATTTCAATTACCAGTCAAGGAGAGGTTTAAGTCCAAAGCATAATAATACTTGCAATTACTAGTAAATAGCATTTCACAGCACTAACCAGTCTGTCCTTACTACATCCATTTCAGGCAGGCAAATAAATGTTATTATCCTCATTTTATAAACACATTGATTAAGTGACTTACCTAAAGGCCACACATCAATTTCAATGTCAGTGCCAAGATTAGCACAGAGAAACTTCTGCATTGCAGACACAGAACAAAGTCATTGGTGTTATCAAGCCCACCCTCCTCCAGAAGCAAATAATCATTTCTCAGCTGTGTAGTCAAGTATCATTTACCCTCCTCACATCCACCATGTGCTTTGTCCACCTGTTAAGCTGCTCCTCGATGATGGCTCAAAATGGTTCCCAAGTATGTCTCTAACACGGGAAGCTTTTCTGTCTGCATCCTGCTTTTAACACAAGGGTTGGAAAGCACTGCCTGGAGAACCTATGAAACCCCTACAATGGTGGCTGAGCCTGTGGAGGCAGAAGGTGAGGGCAGGGAAAGGTAAAGGGGCTCATCTGATCTCCGAAAGGCAATGTGAAGATGAGTAATGGTAAAAGGAAGCAGGAGGGGCAGGATTAGGTAGAAATTAGGATGATCTTTTACAATCTCATTTTAAGAGACGTTTTTGCCTCTCCAACCAAGCAAATTTTCAATTTTAAGGTTGTGTAAAACAGGTACAATTCTCTTTTCTATTGCTGCTGTAGCTACTGTTTGGAAATTGTGGTAAATGTATTGGTAACACTGGAAGCTGAGGTTTCGGCTCTAAAACGCAGTAGCATCTCTAGTCTTCAGTCTGCTGAGCTATTGGGTAAATTGCTCTATTTTAAATCTCCTTCTTTTGAATTTGGAAGGAGTTTTGGATTTGATCTCTTTTGTCTAGACAGACAGACTGTGTCTGTTCAACACCTAACTGATGAGTACAGACTTTACTGCATGCATGAAGGTATAATAAGTAATATCACAACAGGCAAAAATCTGTTAAACATTAATAAGTTTCTAAAGGTAAAAATCTGCTCTGCTTACAGGCAGTTATTTCTAAGGAAAAATATATGGTGTGGCTATATTTGTTTCCCCTCCAGAACAAGTCTTCCTACCTGGAAAAACAAATAAAACAGAGAAACTCAGGACAGCACTTTTAACAGCCGATTAAGGCTGTCTGTGTGTAAGGGTGGCAACCTTTTGTTCTGATTTAGGTGCAGGTCACAAGATCTTCTTGACTCCACTTCTGAATGTGACAAAAAATCAAAATAACCATAAATCTTTTGAACCACAGTAGTTTAGTTCTTCAGCCGATTCACAAAGCTGCCATTAGAGCCCACAGTGTCATCTGCCAGCACCTGATTTGACCTAGTCATTGAAGCTGATCCTGTGCCAATGTGTGAAAGCAGATACATTGAAAAACTGTTGAGCATTTATGATAGATACTGGCATTTCAGAGCAGATTCCCAGGCGATGAATTATATTCTTAATAAGCAGACATGACAAAGTCAAATTTAGAAGTAGAATTTGAAATAGTTGCCAAGTTTTTAACTGAAGGTCATTTCTTTCTTTTATTTTTTTTTTTTTTTGAACCATGTGCATGTAGACACAAGAAATGTGTGAACTTACCTTCAAAATACCTCAAATATTAACCACATGAATTATGCATTTGCCTTTTTCTAAATTTAAAAAATTATTTCTTGCATAAAACTAACATCATTCAATTTCTTGCTTGTGAGTCACCTGTAGATTGCAGTATCAGAATTATTCAATAGGTTTATGCCTGTCAGAATTTTATATTACCTCCATTATTCACTAACAGTAAAAAAAAGTGCATCTTTTTAAATGAATGCTTAAGCATGAGTGTTTTCTTGTCACTTCATTGGCTTGTCTTCTGTGCAATTCTACTCCTTACTCTTCCACCTCAGAATTATTAAGGTGCCATATACAGAAGTGATAAGTTTAGCTGCATCAAACTGTGATAGAGGGTTAATCTTGCGTAGGGAAAAAGCAAAACATGGCTGGATGGCCAAAGATGTGATTATGTGTTCTGAAGCCTGATAAATATTATATCATGCCACAATTTAAGATGCTCAAGGGCTTCAAAACTCTAATTGCATTTTAATCATGGCAACTCTGTTCAATTATGTACTTTGGCTTCTTCAAAATAAAGCACTTCAGTCTTTGAAAAGATGTTATGGTACATCTCACCTGCAGGGCTGCTGCCCTATTTTCTTCAGGGGTGGTTCTGGATGCTGAGAAATGCAAACCAAAAGCTTCTGCACTGGGAGAAAAACAACATAACTGAAAATAGAATCAAGAGTAAAATAAGAGGAACTAATACAGCAGACAATAAAATAATGGAAGAGAGTGTTTTCTTGAAAAAGAGGCATTCTCTTTAGCTTGAATGTACTGCAGAGCCAGTAGCACCTAGTGCTTCCTGAGGTGCATTACACTGCACAGTGGGAACCTCATTTGAGGCTGATCCTTAGCTAATACCATGAACATCACTGTTGAAAAGGAGGTTTTTCTTATAGTTCTTTCTGTTTTGTAATTTATTTTACTGAGCGTCTCATAAACTCTGCTCTACCTCCTTGCTAAAAGAAATTAATGATTTTGACTAGGCACGTCAATTTCGATCTACTAAAGCACTTAGAGGCAGGCCCATGTCTTCTGAAACTTTTAACACTCTTATTGCCTTTGGTGAAACTTCAGGCATACTTTAGTGTTTCACTGCATTACAACTTTAGCCATTTTCCCTTTCTTTGCATTTATTTCTGTGACGTAGTTTTTTAACTCTCTGGTGGGTCAATGATATGTCAGCATTTCATCATGTTTCTTGGCTCAGTTTTCTTACTCAAATGTTCACAGATAACTTGTGTCTTTCATTCACTTCCAGAAATCCACTCATGTTTTTAATAAATACCTCAAGTTGGAGATAGAATAAAGTTAAATATTCAGCTGTGCTTTGAAAAGAAGTTAAAATTTTCTAGTGAATATAAAGTCTAGGACAGAAAGCCTTATTTTCACTTTAGGGAGCCCTTACAAACAGAAGTATTGTGTTTGTCCAGAAGCATAACTTGTGCAGGACCTGTGAGTTAAATTCTCTTCGCTTCTCATGTGTGAGAAGTCAGGCCTACTTGATCAAAACATTCTCTTGTGGCCTTAAAAGTGAATGATGAATTTTGAAGCATCAGATCAATGATATGTTATCTTTGTTTCAAAAGAACAATCCTCTGTGATCATTACTGCTGTGCTAGATGATCATTTTAAATTAACATAACACAAAACAACTTCACAAAATCAATTCATATTCTTCTCTCCAGAGTTCTAATTTTAAATATGGGAAAAATGGAGTCAGAAAATGGGTGTTTGCAGGAATAAGGTGCCTTACATTTCCCAACCAACAGCTCTGTTCTAGGCTGACCATGCCTGGGCTCTAGGACATACTTTCACACTAAAGCCACTCTTTCTCTCCCCCCCTCACGCAGACAGGGGAGAGAAAACATAACTAAATGTTCATGGGTTGGGATGTGGAAAGGGAGCGATCACAAACTGATTACTGTCATGGGCAAAACAGACTTGGCTTGGGGAAATTGGTTTGATTTATTGCCAATCAAATCAGAGTAGGATAATGAGAAATAAAACGTAAATCTTAATATGTGTTCCCCCCACTCCTCCCTTGTTTCCAGGCTCACCTTCATTCCCAGCTTTCTCAGCCTCGTCCCCTCCAGCAGTGCAGGGGGAAAGAGAGTGGAGTCTGAAATCAGTTTATCACATCTCTGTCACTCCTTCCTTCTCATGGGCAGGAATCCTCACGCTCTCCCTGTTCCCAGCGTGGGGTCCTTCCCATGGGAGACAGTCCTCCATAACCTTCTCCAGTGTGAGCCCCAACACGGGCTGCAGTTCTTCACAAACTCTTCCAGTGTGGATCCTTCCCGTGGGCTACAGTCCTTCAGGAACACACTGCCCCAACATGGGGCCCCTGTGGGGTCACAAGTCCTGCCATAAAACCTGCTCCAGCACAGGCTCCTCTCTCCACAGGGTCACAGGCCCCTGCCAGGACCCTGCTCCAGTATGGACTTCCCATGAAGTCACAGCTTCCTCCAGGCATCCTCCTGTTCTAGATTGGATCCTCCCTGGGCTGCAGGTGGATCTCTGCTCCCCGGTGCCCTACTGGGCTGCAGGGGCCCAGCTGCCTCACCACGGTCACACCAGGGGCTGCAGGGGAATCTCCTGCCCCTCCTTCTCCCCTGCCCTTGGTGTCTGCAGGGCTATTCCTCTCACACATTCTCACTCCCCTGTCTGGCTGTCACTGCACACATTTTTCCCCCCTCTTAAACCTGTTATTCCCAAGGTACAACCACTGTCGCTGGTGGGCTCAGCCTTGGCCAGTGGCAGGTGCAGCCTGGAGCTGCCTGGCATTGGCTCTGCTGGACATGGGGCAAGCTTCCAGCAGCTTCTCACAACAGCCACCCCTGTAGCCCCCCTGCCACCCAAACCTGGCCAACCCAATACACCCTCCATTATCTCACGGTGCTTTTCAAATAAATGATTTCATGTAACTCAGAACTTCTGAAGGTATTTGAAGGTTATTGCTTTCCATTCATTTCCAAGTAGAATGGATACTAAAAATAAAAAGTAATGACTCAGAGCTTACCTTTCCTGAATCTGGAGCTGAAATGGTAAATATTTAATGAGGGAAACTCTTTCCCAAAGTTTTGTTCTTCTTTGTCCTTCTCTGTAATAAAAAGCAAAATTAATTTCTGAGCACATCACTGTCCAGGTACCACACTCGTGGATAATCATGTTCCCATAGTATAGATACACAATCTCTATCCTGCAAAAACCTATGAGGATGAAAATAGCCCCGATAAAGACAGTGAGAAAATAATTGAAGAGCTACTGTTCACTGTGGAAAAAAATCACCCAGATATACAATCTTTCCTTTCATGCAATGCAATAGCTAAATGGACAGAAAAAAGCCTATTACCATATACTTTACTGTCTTGATATTGCTGAAACATTTACAAACAAAATATACATATAGGTATTATGCAGATTACAGTAGATATTTTTAAAAATCTATATAACATATATATAAAATTACCATTCATGCACTGAGGAGCAGAGGGCACAGTGCAGCATTTGTTCTTTAGCCTGCTTCTCAAACAAGGAAAAAGGCAAAGGCGTAAGGCTGACAGTCCTTGTGCTTTCCTTGCAAGGTCTGAATAGCTGAATATAATTTGTTTCTAATTCTCATTGTTAAAAGACGTTTACCTAGAAGAAAAACCTATTAGGAGGAAACAGATGATGCTTTGTACATAACCAAGTGAACAAAAGAATCTCTTTACCAGGATCCATCATCCCAAGGAAAACGCTACAGCTTCTTTGGAAAACCTCTCTCAGAATAGAACAATATCTTTGGCTCAAGATAAGAGATAAATAAGGGTGTGCCAGCAGGGAGAAGTGTGAACAGGGAGTACAAGGGAGCAAGTACGAGTGAAATTGCCGAGCTGGATATTTCAGCTCCCTCTCCAATCATCTTCCCACACTGTCAGATCCACACAGGCCTCGGCTCAGATCCTCGGTCTCTGAACGATTTCAAAGACACTTTTTTTTTTTGCCTTAAGAGGGGAAAATAATATTTTGTAGAAAATAGCTGGCATAGAAACAGTAAGTCTCCACAAATCTTTATTGATCCTAACAGCTCCCTGCCAAAACAAACCGTAGGTACTGCAAGTCCAAAGGAGTTCTAAAAACAACTTACACGTAGGAAATAGCAAGGGTGTTGTCTGGGCCTCACCTCTCCACAAGGAGATAACATCAACTGAGTTGAGGATAATCTCAACCCAACAGCCCCTGGGGCTCAGATTGCCTGTCCTGCTTCCTACCCGGCTTTCCCATGGCAGCACAGCCACGGTGGAGCCTTGGCAGGGAAAGTGTGCTCAGGTAGCTCTCTAAGTGCACACAGCTCCAGAGAGGAGGGTGCCCTTCGTGTGTGAATCCAGCCTGCAGATCTCAGCAGAATCATGCAAACCAAACTGTACCCTGAAAATCCCCTGCTCACACGTAAAACTGATTTTTTCCTTGTGCCCACTACTGTAAGAAGATGTTATCATTGTCCTTTTGCTCTGCCACGTACAAGGAAGTTTTTCCTGCATGAAGACAGAGATTCCTGTCTTTCAAGAAGCAGCTAACAGAACATGTCACCAGTAAAAGACACAGCATAGTGCACAAATGTGTGTACACAGCCACCGTGGGACGTAGTGAAGCTGTCTGACTGCTGAAGGCATCCTGATGGTCAGCGTGGTGCAAAACTGACTTTGGCATCTGGTGTGATAAGCAGAGCTAGCTAATTTTCAGCTCCTGACTCTGAATTGCCAGAGTAATCTACTTTAAAGATATCTTAAGAACATCTGCACTCTCCTGCAGTTCGCATATCTTAGAGGTATGTTATGGATGTTGCCATGGCTAGCCTTCAGGTTTTTATTTTTTTCCCCTCAAGTATACTACAACTGGAATTGTAATGATTCTCTCTGGTTCAGATCTGTTCTAAAAGGTAAATTTGCATCCAGGATTAGATTTTTGTTTAAGATCTACAACAGATATAAAAAATAACCCATGAAGTTAATGAAGAGATCTGGACTTCCTTAAAAGTCACAAATGATTGAATATTTCAGAGATTATTTCTAGTTCAAATCTAGAGGTATTATCTAGAAAATGCATTTTCTCAATAACTTGGACCTCAAGCTTTCCTTGCCTTTTGCTTTCCAAATTTTGTCAAGGTGAAACAAACATGAATAAACTCTTCATAAAGAGATAAAATGTAATTTTTTTTCTACCAAATACATTTGCACCATGAGACTCAGGGTGCTTTGGGAAGACTGAGGGATGAAAGCTGCAATTTTTAATTAACTGGCTGTTTTACCAAGGCATGGTAGGAAAACAGGATGTTTACATGCTTTACTTTTCGAACATGTATTTCTCTGCATTTGGGGGAGAGCAAGAGAAGGCTTGGAGAGTATTAGAAGGACTCAAGAGGAACAATCTTAATGGAACACTTATAGCTTTATTTTACCCATCAAATGATGCCAGCCTGGGTTATGTCTGTTGGATCTGTATTCCTTGGCTAGGAATCTAACATTTAATTTCTTTAATCTCTCCCAAGACAGAGCAATGATGTTACCAAACCCTTCCAAACCTTGTGAGCTACTCACAATAATATTATTAGTGTTATTACTTTTACTCTTCCTTACAAAAAATGGGTGATTTGGGAGTCCAGGCACGAAAGTCAAAGTGTCAGAGATACTCAGGGGTGCTGCTATCTGTTTCCTTCTGCAGGCTCAACAACCACTGCTTGAGCTGAAGAGAAGACTGGTTTTTGTATTCCCAGATGGAAAATTTTCAGTGGTGCTAATTAAATAGTGTGCAAGGCTCCAGGTTACAGCAAGTCACATACCACTCACAGCGTATTGTTGATTGTTTTTATTGTTTAGCTGTTTGAAAATCTGTGTGTCTAAGACATGCAACACCTTTTGGGAGATTCTTCTATAGCACCAGTCATACTTACAACTTGAAGTAATACTGTGCCTCATTACGTCCTTGTGCAAAATCAGAGGAAAAGGATGAAATTATTTTACAGAATTGTACAGCAGAACAGGGAAAGAACCCAGTCCCACCTTCCTCCTTCCCAGCAGCCTCCACTTGCCCTGTCTCCTGGACCAACTTGAGGACAAGCTGGGTGTCTACAGGCTTGCTGAAGTGCATTTCTTTCTATTGTCTTGTCAGGAATTTAATTTCACAACGTCACATGCTACCAACACAAGCGTGTCATTGCAATTTAACATGCATTTTTTTGGCATGTTCTGTATCTCATTAAAATCTCATCTCCTTAGCCAATACCATATGCTACTCATCTGTAGCAAAGCTCTTAAATGTAATGAAAAAGGTATAATTGCCCTCCAGAAATGAACTGCCGACCAGCAACCTACAGATATCCCAATCCCACAACACTGATGAAAGAAACAATATTGCAGAGCAATCCTTTATAAACATCTAACATCACTGTCTTACAGGAAAAAAGCATTGGTCTTAGAGATGCTTCAGACATTCCAGTGCCGCTACAGGATTTTCAGACCACCAGACAATGCTGTGTCAACGTGTAGGGCAAAGATCAATTTCTAACTTTGTTTTTTTTCAGCTGAGAAGAAAGTTATGCCATGCTGAACATTTCTGTTTTCAAAAATGCTAATTAAAGTTAAAACATTCTGGAAGTAGATTGAGACCATTAAGCCACCTTATTAAACCTGTTGATAGGTTTTCTTTCTGTCGGATTTTTATCACTTTTGAGTCCCGATAGGAATTTTAGCTGTTTTTCTGACAATAGGTAAATACACAGGTAGTTTTTAAAAACTGATAGTTTCAAAGGAATAACAAATTAATCATTGCAAATTTCATTTAGTCATTATAAATTATAGCTAGTCATCATAAAACAGAAATAAAGGAGCTAGTGGTGATAGAGATTAATCAGGTTCTGTCCTCAAATGTGTGAAGATAATTATGACAAATCAATTTGAAAAGCAGGTGAATTAGGTAACAAACTTAGTTTAGACACAAGACCAGGTGGACAGGCTACTCAGAATGGCTGCTGATAGTGCAAATGTCTGTCACTCTGCTGACGGGGGCACTCACCTGCCCCAGGCGCTGGTTTGAGCCCGAGATGGCTACAGCCACCTAACCCAAAAGGCAAATCTTCACAGGTCACTGTCAGTGGGAGTTCCAGTAAACCAAAGGTAACTTTTACCCCTTCAGTATTGACAACAGCTTCTTGGAGCCATGTGTCTTGACTCTAGTGCATCTCTAATTAAATCTAAATTAAATTTCACCGAGCAGAATTGCCAGGGCCTAATTTTTCAACTGTGATAAATCCTGATGCTGACTGCATGTTCACTAAAAACAAAGATCCACTGAAGAACAAATAATTTTGACCTTTCTTGGTATGTTAGGTCACAACACAAGAATTGAGCCAGCAGCTCTCTTTGGATAGGCAGGATAATGCACATTTATAGTTAGGCAGACATTTTAATTGTACATACCGTAAAATATGTTTGGAGTTAAATCAGAGTTCTTAAGATTAAAAAATAGCCACATATTCAAAATTAAACTTTTCTATGTTTCTTTGGTGGCAACTTCTTTAAAATACTTTCTTTTTCTACATCTTCCTCTATCAAAGCTCTATAAATGTGCTAATGGTTGCTTTATAAATGGTTGCCTTGGTCTCACTGAAGTTTTTTCTTTCTTTCTTTCTGTTAGTATAATCTATCTTTTGCATGCCTTCCGTCTGGAAAAATTGCACAGAATTAGATGGACCTTTATAAAAGAGCACAACTTAATGTTAAGTTTTAATTAAGCAGTCTTTTTCATTCATTATTTTTTATCCTAAGAGGCTCTAAATCATAGTCTGTTTCTGGCTGAATATACATAGATTACTGCCTTATTTTATCTTTATATTTATATATTCACTTTGAACAGACTTGGAGGAAGCTTAAAAAGTTTCTGAGGATCACATATCAATTATTTCTCAAATTCTCCTTTTTTGTAAACAATGAATGAAGTCATTTTGCCAGTCAAGCCCTGTAAAAACTGATTACCATTTCATTAATCATTGACAACAAATTAGTATTGTGAAAACAAACTTACTGCATTCTTATGAAAATACCATTTTCTCTATAAACTTTAGAAGATGATTTTACGTGCCTCAGTTTCTGAATGCCCAGCCTAAAGCTGAAAGGCCCGGAGTACCAGCTGGAAAACGAAGTTCCCTGGATGTAGTCAATGGATGGGTCTAATTTGTGCAGTGTGTGGCGGTGAGGAGTGTGGTGAGGCTTGCAGTTCCTGCCACAATAAAAGGTCACTTCCCTGGCTTTGCTTATAATTATCAGTCTTCCTTACAGCCTAAAGCACCTGCCTGTGCTTTGTTCAGGCTGTCGCCTAGTCTGAAATCCTTAAGCAATCTTGACTATTAATAATTAGCATTTATTCTGGATTTATTATATTAAATGATTAAGAAATTTCTATTCCAGATGTCTGCACAAAGCTATTTCCCATGAATGATGCTCCCTGAAAAAAAAAAAGGACTGAATTAATACCACACATCTTTTATAAACAATAAGAAACTGATTCTTAAATAAAGATGCTTACATTTGCCTCTTGCTCCAGATGGTGCAATTTAGCTGCCTATGTTGGTTTTGGTTTTAAACAAATACTTAACCCAGCAATTGTCAAATCAAGAATTCTCCATTTCTCACAGCTGAAACCTAAACTGCATTGCTGCTTTAATTCTCAGAACAGGGACTTTCCTGTCTCACAGGTCAAAAGTACAAGGAAAAAAAATATTTTTAATATTTCAGTGCAGCAGCCACACTTGTAAAATTGCCTGATACTGTACCCTCCTGTTACTAGCAAAAATTCAGGCTGCAAACTTAATCTAAAATTCCCACAAGGTCTGACAGTGTGCAGACAGTAGGGCAGACCTGAAGCAACTTTTTTTTCTCCTTTTCTTCCACGTCACCTGATCACTGGGTTTACATTTCTGTTCCAGCCCCTGGGACTATCAATTCCAGCTTACAGCAAATCCTTCAGCATACATAGCAAGGCTGTGTCCTTGCCCTAAAATCTGCCCAGGAGGAGGCAGTGAGCAGGCTGCAGCTCTCTGCCAAGGACAGACAGGTGCTGGATGCTGTTTTCCTAGGAGAACCACAGTGGAACGGCACAGCTCCTCCTGGGGAAACCATAAAAAACCCCAGTGTGTATGGGATGTCCTGTAGGAATATAAAAAGCATAGCATGTATAGTTTGACAAGGTCCTAGCAAAGTTATGGCCCAGATCCACCATGTGAGGAGAGTTTATAGAGATCTTTGGATGAGATTCACTTGTTTGCTGGCATAATAAGCAGGGATGGCTGAGATATCCCTCTGCTATGTCATGCTGTGGCAGCAATTTTTGCCTTGAAGCTTTATTGCCAAATATCATATTTTGAAATAATACTAAATTCGAAAAAGTTATGGAGTTATTCCACTTTGATTTTTTAGAATCGTATTCTTGTAAAACCAATTTCTTAGACTGATTTTAAAACTTACAGTTGTCTTGAGACTTTCATAATAAAATCAATGTGTAGTTTGAGTGAACTCATTACTAGGTAGATTAAAAACAGACTAAGTGGATGCTTTTCCAATTATTGTGCTAAAAAAGTGATTGGAAATCTCTGGTTTAAGATGCTTGGGGGGAAAAAATTACAACTGCTTTCCACTATTTAAATGAAAAATTTAAATCTACTTCACAAAATTTTACTCATGGAGTAATTTTGGGGCCAGAAATAATTGGAAAGGCAAAATTTAAAAAAAGATAATTTTTTAATTTATTATTTCTTTGTATGTTTCTTTACTATTGTTGAGGGTTTGTTTTTTTTTTTTAATTGGTTTCCATTTGATTTAAGTTTTTAAATTAAGATAAGAAAAATACTTGGAATAACTTAAACATGATTGGATTTACTTCTTCTTTAGCTAAGCTGATATGTATTTTTATTATGAAACTTTCTCGAAAGATAAAAATCTCGTTATTCTCATTTGTCCAGGAAAAATAGTGAGGAGGGTAGGTACAGCTACTTAATCTTAAAGGCTGTGTGCTGAGTATCCAGAACTTCTTACTATAGTGGACATTTGATCTGATTTTAGCTGAAGCTACACTGGAAGAGGTGTTTCAAACAGGAGTAATCCCATGATCCCTAAAAATATGCAAATAAGAGCCATGCCACTGTAGGCAACCAGCGAGCGGGAGATCTGGGATCACATTTTAGACCAGGATGATCAAAACTTAGGTCTATTCCAAGGAATTTTCCTACAGCTAAAACGTCTGACTGAAACTACTGAAATGGAGTTCCAGTAATCCTTGGGCTGGTAGCCAGCTGAGAACCAGCCCTGCTAAGCAGCTCCCTGTTTAAATGAGAAATGCAAGATAAGGGATACTTTAGGAAACTCTTCCTGGCCACCCCTTGGCTATTAGCATCATTTTTCCACCTTTTACAGGTGACTGGCTGTAGGAATGTGTTTTTTAAAATGGAGAACTAGCACCTCTGTGAGTGTGAAATGGCAGGAAAGAGCACCCCTTCTCAGCTCGGAGGCTCCTGCCAACTGCACAAGAGCTCTTCTTGGAAGAGGGGCCTGGGTCTGACCAAGCACTAAGTCACAGCTCACACTGGAGATATTGGTAGAATTCTTTGCTGTGGGCATAGTTTTAACTTCCTGACGCTGACAGACACCTGTGCCTCTGTGCCTGGGATAATTAACTCAAACGGCCTAAACCCAAGTCAATAGCCTTTGCAAAACCAGCTCAAATTAAAATCGCACTCTCCACAGGCTTTTCATACAGCTAAAAAAGAAATGCAGCCCAAATGTTTCTGTCTCTCTGTGAGACTGATGAATCATACCAACAAAACAGAACTACACTTAGCAAAGCACTGCCCTACTTGGTCCAGTATGTTCATGCAACATCGAGTTATCACCATTTTGTTGATATACAGTTTTTATAAATCTGCTAAGCTATTGCTAAGCTGTCAGTTCAGACTGTTTCCTCTAAAGCTCAAAGATCCGTGGCTGAAAATTATGGGGTTTTTGACTCTCCACTTCCCAACACACTTTGACAGTGGGTCCCCACCAATTCTTTTTTCTGTTGCGCTTAAAGCCCTTTTACAGTCAATGAATGATATCTGAAGATACTCTACAGTACCAAAATCTTCCCAGGTACAAATAGCCAGTTATAAAATGCAACTCAGGATTGAATAAATTCTTTACTGAACCTGTAGGCAATAAAGTGATGGCCAAAGGTGGGGGGTTCATTATCTGCATCATTATCACAGCTCATATGACTCCCATGTTAATGCCAGCAATTAGTTTGCTGAGATTGTCCATGAGAAATTTTCTGTATGAACCTTGCAAACTACATCCTGATCACTATGTTCCAGCTTCCCGAGACATAAACACTGTGAATGACCACATATCTATTGATTATGAGCTTGGACAGACTTAACACCCACACAATAATAAGACATGTCCAAATAAGCATTAAGGTCCAAGGCAGATCAAGCATGTAGCAATTGTACCTATCAGCCTCATTAGCTAACCCTGACCATCCTTCATGCTTCACAGAAGTGCTTTCTGCATTTTAAAATATCCTTAATGGGGAAAAAACGTGTTTGGGATCTCAAATTATTGCTTCTGTGTAATGTTTTTCTAATGTGTTTCTATGAGCATTGGAACTAGCTGTTCATATGTAATTTGGGTTGCCTTTCTAAGCCATCAGAATCACTCCTACACAGGACAATGCTGTATCAGGTGTGGCTTATGCAAAATAAAAAGTGCAACAGAAAAATGCCTAGAGACAACTACCTTTAGAAGTAGCAGTTTTATAACTTGCATTGGTTGTCTTCCTACACCAGAGGATGCCTTTCATTTATTCATGTCCCCATGAACCTCCCACCATTACCATCCCTTATAAGATGTGAAAAAGATGGGTACTTTCCTTTAGTCCTTGTTCTTTGTTAGCTGAGGAGTCATCAGGAGCAGAGGGTGTAGCTCACTCCGTGTAGCTCATGAGCCTCCTTGGTAGTGAGAATGGAAAATAACATTAAAACTGATCAAGAGACAGCAATCACTTTTCTAAATTCCAATTTTTGGACGCCTAGCTTTTCATCACACTGAAATAAGAAGGAAGCCTATCAAGAAAATTATACAAAATATTGGGGGTGGGGTGTATTCAAATACTTTCTTTTTTTGTTTTAGGATGTATTTATTAAGATGACAGAATCCTGCCATGTAGTAGTCAGGATACTGTGCCCTAGGATGTACAAAAGTAATATGCAGAGAGATCATTTTACTTTTTGTTATTTCGTATAACACACACACACACACATATATATATATAAAAAATATGTACATTTATGTATACATGCACATGTGTGGGTGTGTATATATATATACACACACATATATATATATGTATCTCCCCAGAAATTTTTTTCACCAGAGCAATAACTTGAGCATATCTGTTCCTTCCAAATCTCAGGCCACTGTTGTGGTTGCCAGGCTACAGATCACCAGAGTTCTTAACTTTCACCATACCCATTCCAGCTCCTGCAAAACAATATACAGTAATGATGTGAAGGGGAACATTTCTCAACAAAATTTCAGCTACCTTTAGCAGAATTGCTTCTGTATCTTTCCAGATATTGCCATAAAATAAGAGAACCTAAGTACAATAGAAAGTGTTTTTCTGACATTACAAGACTATAAATAGGACAGTGCAGCATAAAGAATGATGCACTAAACCAGGAGTCTGACTATTATTTTAGGTATTATACATGAAAGTATCCCTTCTGGTCTATCTCTGCTTGTAAAAATAAACCATTCCAATGCCTGCTTTCAACGTGTGATCCTGCCTTCGTGCCTATTTGAAGGTGCAATTTGGCAGGTCCTTTAAACTGAGATCCTAAGTGGCCATGCTTTATGAGTGCTCCCCTCAAGAGCTGGCTCCAAAAGGAAGAGCAGAGAGGAACCTGTCAGTGAAAATAGAGTTATGGCTGAATCTGAGATACTCTGTGATATAAGTTACTGAAAAATGAAAACAATCTCACAGAACATCATTGTGCACGGCAAATGAGCCATGAGAGATTTGGTGGGTAGGATGAAAGGTAATACACCACTGTAATAACTCCAACAGCTTAAGGACAACCTATGAACTGAAAGTACACAACAGCTTCAGTAAACACAAAGTTTGAATGTCAGGAGAGGTCTAACCTGCAGTCCTTTGAAACAAAAGGTGTGCTTCATCTTTTGGTAAAAGTTTGATCTCCAATAGGAGACTTCAACTTTCGACACAGGACTGTTGCTGATGCTGGAAAAAAAAAAATTACTTTACATACATGTAGAAGTAAAAAAACACCCCGATTTTCCCCTTTCATTGCTGCTCAATATCTTTCACTATCAGAAATATCAGGAAGCCTTTTTCTTGAAGAAGACTTATTGTTGACTCATTATCTGTACTTAATACCTACCCCACTTACCAGTGACAGAATTTAAACGTTCACTTAAATAGAAACAATAGCATGGAAATTCACTGCCAACATTATCCCTCAAAAATTTACATTTGAAAAATTACTTGCAAACCAATAACTGCATATTACTTGCTGGACAGTAAGGTGATGTTCCCAGTCTGCTACTCTTACCCCAAGCATGGAAAAAAGTTAAAACAAAACATTTTCTAAAGCTCTGTTATAAATTAGGAGCTTTCAGACAGCTTAGAAGGGCTTGTTTGCAGGAACTCATCTCTCATAAAAGGTTTGTTGCAGCTCTAGGGAGGAGTAAAATAGCTACTGATGACATTCAAATCATGATCTGTCTTCTCAGTCATTAATTTTAAATATGATTCATACTCCATTATGCTCTGGAAACCAAAGAAATTATCCTTTATTGTGTCTAGCCATTTTTCATCGCTATGTACTCATAATGACCAATTTTGCTCTTCCCTTTTGGTATATACTTGAAAATGTGCAAAAATTAACTCCGATATTTACATTTGGCTATAATTCAGCTTCATAAGGATTTTCCAATGTAAATACATATTTATACAATAGAATAGAATTATTAGCTTTCAACATCTATAAACAACATTAGCCTTTAAATTGCTTAATATTAAGGTTCATAAATTAGAAACAAGTCCGGGTCAAAATTCAGGAAACAAGCACTATTGAGCTTTATCCTACTTAAACACCAATACATACAAAAACATACATTTGGATGACTGTCTAAATCTGTGTGCATTTTAACAACCATTGAAGTTAATTCCAATAACTGATGGGTTTATAATATTCATACTCTGTTGCAATATCAATGACTTTTTAATTCTTGGTTTGATTTGGTTATTTTTTGAAGAATAGAGCACAGAAAAAGATTTTGGCTTACATTTTCAAAAATCCAAATGCAGTTCCCTGTTTCAGCTATGTGACTTTGGACAAACCATTTACTCTGTGACTCAAAATCCCACCTGTAAGATGGAAGTTTTCATTATGCATTTCCATACAAAACAGATGTGCTGCATAAAGCTGAGGCATCACTTCCTTCACATTTAGGAGAGAGGGTGCATCCTGTGCATCCTCCTACTTTCACCCAGGTCGAGGCAAAGTTCTTCCTCCAAAGCCTGTATGAGACATTACTCTGCTGGAACTCCCATTAATCTTTATTCCCAGGGGGCACAGTAGTGGAATACTATTTTAATGTGCCTCCCTCCTGCCCAGGTGCACGTTCACTGAGCAGCTGCAGCAGGGAAGCACAGAGTAACTTTCCATCACTGCAGAATTACTCAAATAAATACTGAAATAAGTTCACTGAGCTAAGTCTCACAGCACACAGTCCAGTTTGATGAATATCTGATGGATTAGGATGGAGAACTACATAATATTTATTAGCACAAGCTATTTATTAAATAGGATCACAGCATCAGGGAAGGAACAGGCTGAGTTGGAAAAGACCCATAAGGATCATCGAGTCCAACTCCTGGCCCTGCACAGAACCATCCCCAAGAGTCATAACCTGTGCCTGAGAGCATTGTCCAAACATTCTTGAACTCTGGCAGGCTTGGGGCTGTGACCACTTTCTTGGGGAGCCCGTAAGCAGGCTATGGCATGCAGCATCTTCAAAGACCATGTAATTTTCATTCCTGCCTGTCCAGCATAAGAGTTCATGGATGTTAGAGGTTCAGTCCATTGTTGCTGGTTTATTAAAAAAAAAAAAAACAACAAAACCCCATTACTCTTAAAATAATGTTGATGAGTGCAGGACGTAACAAAGCTTGTAAACTCATGGATTTTTTTTTTTTTTTTTCCCAGAGCAAGGAGAATCAGGAATTACCTCTGCCAGTGAGGGATAGCAAATGATATTATGCAGCTCATACAGCTTGTCACACGTGAAGCAAATCCCACACCTCCCACAAGTACAAGCTTCAAGGAGCACATTTTCAGCTTAATCACTAAGATTCAATGTTAAATTAGGTTATTGATGGATTGCAAGTAAATATGAGATTTTAAGTGGGGAAGCCAGCACTGCAAAACCTCAATAGTACTACAAGAAAAAAGGGATGATGTATTTAAGTGTGGGGTGTCCGTGTCAAGGTGTTGGCAGCAAGGGGGCTGCAGGGGTGACCTCTGTGAGAGAAGTCCAGGGGCTGCCCTGTCCTAGACACAGCCAGATCCACAATGGATGTGCCACGGGACATCAACATTGGTGGCACTGCTGGGAAAACACAGTTAAGGAAGGGGAGAAAATGCTGGACAGGGAGAAAATGCTGAACGGAGAGAAAAGGGACCCAAAATAGTGTGAGAAACAGCCCTGTGAGCACCAAGGTGAGAGAAAGAAGAGGAGGAGGAGGAAGAGGAGGTGCTCCAGAGGCTGAAGCAGCCTGTGGAACAGATAACCACACTGCAGCCATGGAGGACCCTGTGGTGGAGCAGGGGGATGTGACCTGAAGGAACTGGAGCAGGTTTATCACAAATAACTGCGGCCTGTGGGAAGGACCCACACTGGAGCTGGGGAAAACTGTGAGGAGTAAGGAGTGGCAGAGTGGAGTGATTATAAAGTGACCACAACCTCCATTCCCCACTCCCCCAATCTTGGAAGGTCTACATAAATTCTGAGTGTGAAAAATACACAGATACAGCATTAATCCGAAGAGTGACATCTGTAGGATCAGGTAGGGAGCCCACCAAAAAAGGCAGGAATTCTTAGAATCATTACAAAGGCAATTTAATTAGCCTTCTCTCTATTCAGCTTTTTTAAAATGTATTTGGCAAGATCCCTCTTTGGCAATTAAGTGATTCTAAGCCATTAATTGTTGCAAAGTTTCATTGCCAAGAGAAAGAGATAATAAAACGTAACTAAGGAAATATTCTTGAGAGAAAAGTATTGGTGGAAAAGACAGGAGTTGTGACAATATGGCATTTGGCATAATTTTTAAATTGCCACTTTAGGTTCAAAATTACTCAATAAACCAAGTTGTTTAATGATTCAGTTTAAATTTTGCCATTTCTTCAAAACTGATGGATTCTGTCATTTAACCCTTATACCGTTTATTTTGAGAAACGGAAAACAAACTACTGAAATAGTCATTTTGAGGCAAAACTAGGCTATAATTTCATTCCAAAAATGTTTCCATACTACTGAGATTTTTCTCCTTGATTTTCCTTCTGTGTACATATTTGTTCCACCACAGATCTACTTAAATTCAATGCTGTAGCCTATCATTCAAGCTTAGGTAGGCTTAAGTAGTTACAGTTCTTCTAACAATAACTTTAAGAACAGAAGGCTACTGTGTGAGGCTGCATGTTTGTTAAAAATTAAGAATGAGGACCAAAGAATCGGTTTAGGATAGTCTGTAAGACCAAAAGCAGCATCTTGATAGCTGGAAGTGCATTAGTGACTGTAGGAAGCACCTAGAAATAAGGAGACGGAGAGCAGAAACAACCAGCCAGGCAATTCAATGGAAAAGCTGAGCCTTGTTCAGCTTCCTCTGCATTATTATAGATTGCAGTCATTTATACCAGAAGACAGCTGATCCCTACCACATTTTCCTAATGGAAATGCAAAGGCATCAAATATTGGCTACCTGATAAAGCAAAAGAAAGGTAAACTCACAAGATTTTCTATGACAATTGTTCTCTTGAGTTTACATAATGCTAGCCAGCCGCATTAATTACTTCCCATATCAATTTTTCATTTAGCCTTGCCACATTCCTCAGAATTTTGCTTAAAAGAAATGCATGTTTGCAGCATTTTAAGGAAAATATCGAAGTAGTTGTTGTTGAATTTGTCTTGAATAAATAACCCAAATCCTCATCTGAAATTGTTCCTATTTTGACCTCTGACTTGTCAGAGAATAATAATCAGACAGGACATCTGTGCTGCCCCAGTAATTGGTTGGAACCTAAAAGTCCTCCATACTTTGTTCTCATGCTGTGACATCTAACTTGCTTAAAGCCAAAAATCTTGACCCTCCCCATATATTTTGTGCATTAAATCAATTAAAACACTACTAGAACAACAAGCCACAACCTGTAGAAACAAGTAAAGACAATTTAATTGCTGAATAGAATTTCTGAGCCAGAAAACAGTACGAAGATTTTGCATATCTGTTCTTATAGTTCTTTCAAGAGGTAGATTTCAGATTGCAAAGCAAGCAACCGATGCATGTAACTTTCTCCTCACTTTTTATCTTATCTCAAAATGAGTGACAGAATTGAAAGAAACGCTGAAGCAACATATCATGAACCAATTCATGAAATGAGTATGGGGGGGGGGGAGTGGAACCTCTATTTTTTTAAGGGAAAAATATATTTGTAGTTTACTTTAACCCCTAGAAAAGGGCTTAAGCTGACTTCAAAACCACTCTATACATCACATGCACCGAGGCCGTATAGAATCTGCCACAGTAGCTAAATGGACGCAATATCATATGGGTTTTCATGTTGTGCGTAGCTTTGGGGCTCTTGAGAATCGTGACTCTTCTAGCCTAGGAAAATAGAGCAGCCGCAGTGGAGCACTCATTAGCTGGCACCTCAATCTCTCCTTGGACATCAGATGGGGAAGAGGAGGAATCCCAGATAAACAAACCCCACAATTGTGTAGTTTGCTGAGTGGGAAGCTTGCTGTACAGGAAATTAGGGAGTTTTTTCTAAGCCATTGCTAAAGTTCTCTCCCTTTAACAGAGTGTAGAAGGGTCTCAGCATAAAGAAATTAAGATGGAGCTGTCAGTTTCTGATGAGTCTCCCACACACACTATGAAAGAATAGTCACTTTCTATGTACATTTGAGGTGTGTATACTGGCATTTTCTTACCAGGTTACTCAGTCTTAAAGGAGATACCAGTTCAGCAAAATTTTACTACTCATAAATGTGTATTTGGACACATCTAAAGGAGGCCTTATAAGTTTTGCCACAGAACAGAGTCTGAAGAACTAAACAAGCTTCTGGGTTTAGTATGTGCCTGGCATACTTGCTGTGCTATGTGCTGCAGATCCTATGGATCACTGGATCAATCCCAACTCCCATGCCAGTCTATTACCTTCTGCTGGAAACAGCTGGCATATTCTGACCTTCTTAAATACTGATGTAAATCCCACTTACCCTTCTTCCCTATACACAGAGACACCAGTGCACCAGAATGAGAACACCATAAAGATACATATATGCATACACGTGGATATAAATGTAATCTCTATAAAAGCAGTAGAGCATTTGCCTTTTATTTGGCTTTAAGCAGAAATTCAATAATGCTGTTGCAAATATCTGCGTATTGCTGTTGGCAGTACTAAAAATAAGTCATTTGGATTAAACATTTTCAAGTAGAACATTTTATAACTTAAATAACATTATTTTTATTCAAGATCCCATTTGGTTTAATGCAATTTGTCTGAGATCATGTACTAATTTCTGTTCCTGGCATAGCCTTGGGAGGATAAAAATATTAAATACAATTCTTTGTGGGTTTTAAAAAATCATCTTGCCTTATTTAGATTATCACCACCAGTGAGGCCTATGTACCGATAGCATTCATGTTTATATGTATAAGAAAAATACCAAAAGTATCATGTAACAGGCAAGACTGTATTCTATATAGGTAGTTATTGAACTGTAGCCAGTATCATAAAATATTTTCAGGGTCTCATTTTGTTTAACAGTGGGAGTCTTTTGGTCAAATAAACTGCTTTCTTATATCTAACAAAAGTTATTGCAGTAACTGTTAAATCAAAAGTTTAATTTAAGTTGCTAAATTGAAAAGCTCTACTGATTGAAAATGTTTAATACAGAGTAGTCCAAAAATATGAATGAGGAGCAAATTACAGGTGAAAGGACTGACAAATAAGGAACCCATACGGATAGTTTAATGTTTACAAATTAGACCTTAATATAATATGCAATTTTGCCTTCATTTTTATCTTTTTTGCCTCCGTGTGATGTGAAAGTTGTTAATGGATTCTCACTCTCACAAATGCAAGCCAAATACTTTCTACAGAACTTATTTTTGACAAATTTAAACAAAACCTGCTGAAAACTGGTCTCAAATTTCCACCTTCTGTTTAACCCTCTGTTTAACATTTATACCTCTCCAGTGAAACTTAACAACAGAAAGAGTATTGGTAATTCTTTCTGCTAGTCTGTCAAAGTCTGGGTTTCCTCTACAGAATGAAAATACCAGAGTTTTTGCACAGTTTCTAAACATATTAGACTCCATGTCTTTTACCAGTTACCTGCTTGCTTCTGATTGATAAAATGTCAAACTGATTTTTAATTGCAGCCTTGAAAATTAGAAAAGGAAGTTAGAAAAATAAGTGAAGCAAATCATCTATTGAAGAAAGCTGAGGGCAGCTCTAAAGTTCAAGAAGCTTTTCAAAAAGGGAGAATGAATGTTATCTTTGTGAGAAATGTCTATTCCGGGTATCTGCAGTTAAAACATGAGGAGTTTAACTGGAAGAGTTAAGAGCCATATGCTCAGAAGACTGTAGGAAGAAAATAATATGGGGAAAGGTTAACATCTTGACATTAAATTACGGGCTTTAATAAAAACTATGATATATTTTTATATGATCAGGTATAATTGACTACTATGGCAGGTAGTAAAACAAAAATGAAAATGCTTGTTTCATCTGTCAGTACCTGGTTGCACCAGAGCTCTGCAAGAAACTTAATCATGTGTGTCTTTGAACTGAGTTAAATTGCTGTGTGAAATAAACTATTTTTTCTTTCAAAGTCTCTGTTCTATAGATAAAAGTATTGTATTCAGGCTAGTTTGCTTTTTTCAATAGTATAGAAAAATGTAGTCCAAATTTTAGACTCACCCTCACCTTTTATGATCTCTTCTATCATTCTTTTTAATTGCATATTTTCATTACTAAAATAATCAAATTCATATATGATTACAAAAGTGCAGTATGGTCCTTAAACCATATAAGTCAATGTTTTATGAGTTGTAGTTTAGATTACCCCTAGTTTGGAAAAATACTTTTCTGGAAAAATACTGCATTAATGTAGTCATTAACAGCAATTTTATAGATTTCTTTTGTTAAGTCTTTAAAATAGCTTTTTTTTTTTTTCCTCCCAAAATTGACTAAGTAGATGAAGCCAAAGGGAGCAAAGTATCTAACTTGTTAAAGATCCTTGAAAATCTCAGTTGGTGTCCCTCAAAATCATTATATGCTTAAATTCCTTAAGGGATCTGAATAATTCTTTCTACAAACATCTATGACTGATTTGATGTCTAGGAAAAGTTTCAGTGCCGTTTCTGTATAAAGTTGTTTTCAGAAGCACGCTTGGCAAACGCTCTGCCTTTTAAATCTCCTGCATTTTTAAAAGGTTCCTCAACTTTCTTGTTGCTGAGAAATTGTTACAAAGAAGCTCATTTTTCCATTGGCAGGGAAATAATCCTATACTGGTGTTAGGCATAGTCATTCCACTGAGCAGATTTCCTATTTATATTACTGAAGCCATAGTCAAGGTCTTGTTTCTTAACAAATATTTAGAAAACTAGAATGGAAAAATATTTTTTTTTCCTCTGTATCACATATATATTATATACCTTATAAAAAAATATATACTTTTCCTTTTCATTCCAGATCAGTGAACCAAATTCTGGCCTGTAGTTTTGTAACGTTATGATATCATGAAGACTTTCACACAGGGAAAAAAATTGGAGCTGTTTGACTTCACACATATATTCGTAGCTTGCTGAAACAGCTTTGCCAATCCATTCTTAATTAATTTATCAAATACATACTAAGTACATTTTAATATTTTGACAATGGTATTATTACAATGTATGCATTAAACATATATACTTTAGAGTATCATATCAGACTTACAGTAGGAATTAACTGTGAGATTGAAAGTATTTTCCAAAAAAAATCAGTATCTCTAAGTCTGAAAGATTTAGTTCAAATGATAAAAGCCTTGGGTTCTATGAATCTTATTAGTAAATCCTGGGCTTTGAAGCATTGTCCTGCATTTTTCAATTGGACTTGACTCGCTCAAGATTTGAAAGTACCATCTTTTCTGCCAGCTGCAAAAATTGATGCTAAGGTTTAAAGAGCAGAACTCTAGGAAAGATGAAGAGGAAAGCAGAGATAGAAGCCAGTTGAATACTTTTTTTCTGGATACAAACAAATATTGAAGGAGCTGTGTGAAACCCTTCCAAACAAATATATCTTAAGGTCTATTTCAGATTATCAAGTACTCCATTCTGTTATTACCTATGATGCTCTGAAAATACAAAAAATGAAGAATTGGTGATGATGACAAGTACGTCCTGAGAATAAGTAGCTCTCTCAGAGCAGTGCCAAGATCTAAAAATGGCCAGATTGTGGAAGCTGCAGGCTGTCTGCTTTGTAGATGACAGGTATCCTGAAGAGAACAAAGTCAAACACTGCACCACATGTAGGCCAGAGATATGACATTGCTGGAGATATTGTGCACATTTTGTGACTCTGACAACTGCAGTGATAGCAGACTGGAGAACAGAAATTATAGATGTGTACGTGCATTTGTTTTGGGGAAAATTTTCAGCAATATTCACTTCATAAGGTGATAATTCAACTTACTGTAGAGGTCTCTCTTCTCCATTTTACAAATATCTCATAATTATATGTTTGCATAATTTTTCTTTCCAACTGTATAATACATAAATGAGAATTATTTCTTTATACACTTTTGTTCAGTACAACAAAAAAAGTTTGAGTTTTGCAGGTTCAAAAATTAACCCCCCGCAAAGGAAAAATATTAAATCTCTTTATAAATTGCAAGATAATAAATAATTTTATGAGAGAAGGTATTTCTAGCCAAAAGACCTTTTGAGAAATAGTTTTGCGAAAAAAAAATACTAGGAAGTGATAAGACAGTGTAATCAAAATGCTCCAGGTCCCTTGTGATCATACTGATTGTACAGAGGGGATGATCAGCATCCAAAAATTAGCAGAGGAAGCTAAAGAGTAAAACAAGGAGTTGTTATGCCCTGCTACTTTTGCATTATTTATTGTTGGAATCAAGAGAAAGATAATCATAAATGGGCATAACTCATTTTGACTGACCTTCATTTCGCTGATGATATTAATCAGTAACAGAAATACGTGGTTTTGTTAAAAAAGGCAAAAAAATGCACGTCTGTTAATACTCCAGCAAAGCTTTTTATAAACTTCAAGTCTCTTTACCTATCTAGAAAATGGTAGTTGCTGTAGTAGTGCATAAGGTGGCCTTAAGCAACAAAAGTCCTTCAAAAACTTCAAATACTTTTGGCTGCAGGACCATGATCAACACTGACGCAATAATAGCAATTTCCAACACCTTCTCACCTTTAGAGATATTTCTGAAACACCACAACAGTGAGGAACTTTTCTAGAATGGACTGCTTTTATCAGGAGGGTCCTTCTAATAAATTGAAAAGAATTATCACTGTTTTCTAGAAGTCTAAGGAGTGCAGGCAAACTAAACACATCAGTGGTGAAACATGAACACAGTTCGATGGAAAATTCCAGCTTCAGCCTAAAAAGAAAAGAATAAGGAGGCTTACTGAAATCAGATAGAAGAGTAAGGAAAAAGCCTTCGTCATCACCAGGAGGATCAAAAATCCAAGCCCAGAATACCCAGTGACATGTGGCTCGCAGTTTTGAGGGAACACAAGGTAAGCATAGACATTTCAGAAGCATTGCATGACTTTCTGTTTTCAACAGGATAAAAAGAGGTCACCCCAGTGTGGATTGCATTTCTACTTCTGAATGTTGATTATCTCTCCTTACAATCTGAATAAGAATAGAGATTAAAAAAATAACACTTCTAATATCACAAATAAAGGGTGATACTTACTAAATGCATGTAATAAGAACTGCAGAATAGAACAGTTATTTTGCAGTCTGAAATTGTCAACAAGATTTTGGAGACTGTTTACTTAAGTAATCAATAGCAAACCAAACATTACCATGACAACTATCGTATTACAGATGCAGTAATTTGTATAATCTTTGAGTTAAGTGGACTTTTTAATCGTCATTTAAAAATCTCTTCGCTATTTTGTCCTGTCTCAAAAAAAAAACCTTAAAACAAGAATTGAAAGCATTAATTCTATTTTTTTTTTATACAATTTTATACAATTAAGGCTGCCATCTTGCTAGGGTGTATGTCTACAAATCCAAATTCTGATGCTTACCTAATCTTTGGGTTGAAGAGTCAGACCTGAGTTGGACATGGCAGTAGTCCCACAGCTCTAGACCGCTGGCAGTGAAGTTTAGCCACACCATCGTGTAATGAAACCTAAGCTCAGGGTGGTCCTTTGGAACTCTCTGGTCTTGTGAGAGGCTTCAAGGCATGCACACAGCGACTCACATGGTGTGAGGAAGACTGAGGCCATTCTGGTGCTTTTGAAGGTGAGCTCATCTCATCCTCTATACCATAGAATCATAGAATGGTTTGAGTTGGAAGAGACCTTAAAGATCATTCAACACCAACTCCCCTGCCATGGGCAGGGACACCTTCCACTAGACCAGGCTGCTCAGAGCTCCATCCAAGCTGGCCTTGAACACTGCCAGGGATGGGGCAGCCAAAATGTCTCTGTGCAGCTTGAGATCCTTATGTGGCTCAATATATATCTTTAACACTCTTAACACCACTGTCCTTGTCACCAGGGTTACACCCAGCCACAAGCATATGCATCACCTGCTTGGTTCAGGTTTCAGCTTCTAGGGAATAAGGGCAAGATCCTGAGGCCTCAGGTGAATGGGGGACAGCTTTCATTAACTTATATATGAACTATAAGAGGAATGCACAACTTGGAGGAAAAACCAGAATGGATAACATTCAAGTTAAAAGCCATTAAGGAAGAATCAGTGGATGATTTATACTGGGCTTCTATCTGTGTCCCGTTTAGACCAGCAGGAGAACTGTAATTGGTATACAAAGGAAAGAGAAACAGTTCTGAGAATTATGTAAGTGTAACAAAGAAAAAGAGAAAAGTATAGTGTTAAAAACTCCAATTTTAATAAGAATGCGCAAAGTTCTGGAAACCAAATTGGGCTTTTGGCAGGGGAGCCAGGAGGCCAAATTTAAATGTTAATTTTGATCTGTAGTGCAGAATGCATTTGGTAATAAAGGTTAGATACAATGCTTTGTAGCAACGATCCTATCAAATGGTGAGAATTATATCCTAATTAGTTTACAACCGTGTAGCTAGTCCATCTTACAAACAATTAGCTGAGAGATTTTCTTAGCCTAGCATTTGATATGATCACAATAATGTCTATCTTTTCTTCCTCCTGTCCCCTTCATTTCTTTCCCTGTTTGCAGCTTAAGAACAAAACCTAAAGGGTAAAAACATCCTGAATACTTAAATGACATTAAAGAACAAAACTTACCAAATAGTAGCCTTTTTCTCCAAGCCAAGTTAGCACAATTATTTCTCAGATTACAGCATCTGTGATTGATGCATATTATACAAGTACATTTTGTGGAGCTATCAGTTACATTTTATAGTGCCAATAATGGAAAAAATCTGTTTCAGTACCTTGTGTGGGTCTGAGAGATGTGAGGAACAGCATAATATTCTTTAAGATAAATTAATCTCTTCCATTGTTCTATCATCAATTGTCCAATGGTATTTCAAACTCACAGAGTCTGCATTTTAATGGTGTTGTACTGTGTTGTACAACAGCTTTTGGGCATTATTTACAGAGAGAAACATTTCTGCAAACCCATATAAGATATTGCAAAATAAACTTTCAGAAGCAATTGCTTTAGTCTGAAATCTGACACAGGGAAATAAACTTATCCACAATAAAAAAAATTCAGTAGGCCTTTCACTCGGGATAAATCTGGCCTTCTGTTTTAAGACCACAGCAAGAGTTACTTTAACTTAAAAATTAAATACAGCTCTTGACAGGATATTCCAAGTGAGAGTACAGATGCTTTATAATGACCTCTTTTGCCAAAGCAGACTCAAGAGAGAATGGGCACTACCTGTGATGTGCCAGCTGCGGGTGCTGTAAGCAAAGACTAAGTCCAAAGCGGTCATAACCTTCCAGAGTCAGTGTCACAGTCTAATTTGTGTTCAGAACTGACTGGCATCATCACAAGTACACTCTCTCAAATCAAGTGTTTTAAAAATATATTGTTCTGATCAAGAGAAAAAATAGTTGGAAGAGAATTAACAAAATCATGGAAGGAGAATGTCTTTTAAAGCTAAGGATAATTATTGAAATATATTTTGGGACAGAGATAAAAATAAAACTTGGTCACAATTGCTGATGCAATTTTGTGATTGCAAGTTCTTCATCTTCACTAGAAGAGTTTTCCTGATACATCCTGAGGTATCATTTGTGGTTTTATTCCATGAAATCCCATTAGCAACACACAACCAGCCTGTGATCAAAGTTTGTCCTTATTAGGTGTAAACCATGTTAGTGAGTCAGGCTTGGCTACAAAACAGAAATTCAAAATTTAAACCAGTCCTCCTGCATGTTGGCTATCGCCAACAATTACACCAAAATATTTGTGACTACAGTTGATTTTGAAATAAAGAACAAACAGCTTGTGGGTTCTCTAATTAACAGACTGATTATATGTCGATTCACTAATATTTACAGTGCAGCTCATTGTGCAAGTCTAAGCTGCAAAAAGTTCTTGAGCAAATAATTCCCTCATACTTACTTTCTTTTAATGACCTCTCCCTTGAAAAGATAAGTGAGCCAATAGAGTTAATATCTTGACAGATGAGTACTTTCATTTTTCCTTGTGTTAGAATAAACTTTTGGATTCCTCAGTTCATTTTTTAAACTCATAGCAAAATATTACAGGATATAAATGGCCAGTAAAATCACAACTCCTACTACATGATACACTGTAGCAGCTTCCTTGGAGTTCTGCAATCTACAATGTCAATAATGTCTAAATTAAGGTGTTTAATCTGATTAGGGGCAGATTAAGAAAGCACTGACATGACAGAATTAGTCTAGACTCTTAATTGTCCATGGATTATGGCATTTGTCTTTCCAAATCAGAATTACAAGTGAAAGTGAATATATTAAGGAAACAGGTAAGTACTATGCAAAGCAAAGTTGCTCTGCACAGTGTTATCACCTCCAAGTATCCTTCTATGATAGTAAAATAGTGCTACTGGCACAGTCAAATCACTGTTAACCAGAGAGAAGGCACGCATGGTTACACTAGGAATTTAAACAGAGCTTGGAAGAAGAAGCAGCACACAAGCCTTAGCAGCAGCAAAGTGACTCTAAGAAGCATTTATAACAAGAATATGAGGTTTATCACAACTTTTTCTCTATTTCTCTCTGCTTCTTCAAGGGCCTATTATGCCTTTTCCTACCCACCCTGCCTCCCCAGGAGAAATGAAAGCATTATGAGGGAAGTTCAGATCTTATGTCGTTATTTTTTGCCATTCTTCAAACTTAGCATCGATTATCACGTACCTCTTTCTCATGTGCAAACCCAGCCAGAAGATGCTTTGTCTTAAGGAGAAGGTAATCCCAGAAAACCGAACATTTAAAGTGAAAGAATCCCATGCTATAAATAAGGCTTGCTAAACTGGAGCTCAGATTATCTCCCAGGTAGCAAAAGGGTTGTATTTATATAGTCCATAGTGTAAAATTAAGTGAAAGCGTGAAGAGAATTATTCGTCTGTAAGGGGAGAATTCTTATTCCTGTTCTACTAACTTAAGTCAGAACCATAAGGATTACAACAGTATGACCTTTTCTTACTTAAACTAGTGAAAAATACAAAGTTATGCCATTTAACAAAACAAATGTATCAATGTAAGTTATGCTGTGGAGAAAAAAATGGAGTCTGTAACTAATTCTGCTCCTGCTTGGCCCAAGCATGCTCTCTTTTTTTTGGCTGTGTATAAATGTGCACTGGCAAGTGCTCATCTTTTGCAGACTGAAAATCAAAAAGACGATTTCTACCCTGAAATAAAAATAAATCATATATTCTATTCTAGATTTGACAGCCGTCCCCATAAAGAGACATAAAAAATTGGGAGTTGTTTAAGCCACATCCCACGAATCATCTTGCACGCTCAAATGTCAAGCTGTATTTTACATGAGTCACTGACTATCTGGATTTCTTTGGTGATGTTTTTCTCCAGTTGGATTCGTATCCCAAGTCCATGCACTTTGTCTTCTGCTGCATGGGAAAACTTCACCCTCTCATGCAAACTCTGGGAAAAACTATTAAAAAAACAAACAAACAAAAAACAACTGAAAAACCCTATATAAAGATTGTGAAGTAGCAAATTTGAGAAAATCATCTCATTTGCAGTTACTGACACATGGTAGGTGCATGCATACCAGATACCCCAGTGACACCATTCATACACAAAGCTGGAAGACATCCATTTTTCCTCAAGTACATGTGAAATGCAGAATCCAAGCTTGCAATATTTTACACTTCTTGCCTGAGTCTCTTAGCTAGTCTGATCCTTCTTGACACCTTGATATTGGCAAGACACCCCTAGTCTGAGTACTTCAGACTAGAAAAACTTGAGCTAACGTGAAGTCAGTTCTCCCATTCCTTGATGTGGTTACACAATGATACAGGAGTGGGAGGACTGTCCCCCTTTGGTGTAATACGGTGTAATTTGTAACAGTGACCAAAGCTGGTGTGTAGTCACACAGATAATTAGCTAGTTCCATGTGAAGCCCACATCCCCTTCTTTTGCTGCTCCTGAAGGAACACGGGCGTAGCAGAAAACGTAGGCACATATTTTCCATGCTTTTTGAATATAATCATTGGCAGCATTTAAAATCTGTGACTATTTCTAGCTCGTCAGTAAAGCTTAAAAAAATGATATAGCCACCTCAGGAGAATGCCTTTATTATGCTATCTCCTGAACCAAGCAGTTTCAGCTCATTGGGATTCAAGTAATTAAATGCTCGAGCAACCCCTGCAAGTCTAGACGGGAATGCCTGGATACACAATCGAGTACAAAGTGAGCAAGGCAAATGCCGTTCCAACTTTTGCTCCTTGCCATCTGATAGTCAGTTTGGTCATTCTTTACTGCCCACTGGAGAGAGCTACTGTTAGAGAGGGAACAGTGATGAATCATCTCTACGTCTGGCAGTGCTGTTGAAATAGATGAGACACATCGTCATTTTTTTTTGCTTCAGCAAACTTAATCCACAGCTCTGGAAAATACTGCTGAAGTTACGCTGGCATAAGACAAAGCTTTTGGATTCTCCAATGACTTGGCATCTGTGAATTATTTGCCACAGAAGGATACATCTTGGCAGCATCGCTTGATCTGAACTTTGAAGAGCAAGGCTGAGAGTACACTTTCACGAGGTAGCGGCACTTGTCCTTTAAAGGTTGAGATGTGATTCTAAGGCAGAAAAGAGAAAAAGAGAACATGATAATTTTACAAATGAGATTTTTCAGTAAACTTGTAATTTTCAGATGCTTCAAAATATAACTTTTTTTTCCAGTGAAAATCATGAAATATACCACCGTAAACAAACATTTCTAGAAAATTCTCACAAAGGGTGTTGCATCATTTAAGAATCTTAAATGTAAATTCCTTAAGCTGGCTTACCAAAGGTCACATTTAGGCACTTTTTTCCCTTGAAATGTGATAAGCAACCAGCCTCTCCACATGATTTGTTGTAGATGCCTTTGCACCATAGCAAAGCAGACAGGCTCCCTAATTACAGCCTAGGGAGCTTCCCTTTAGGTTACTTCTTTGGCAAGCCTTGGCCTTTATCCCTTCCTGCAGGTGAGAAACCTTGTCCTTGTCTATATTAGCTTGGAATCATCTACCCTTTCTCTTTCCACTTTTCCTTCCAAGATTAATACATACACATGCCACTAGGTAAAGCAAAGTGTCTTTTTTAAAATGTATATATGCTGTAGCAAAGTAATACATATCAGATACATATTATTAATATTAGGTATCATTAGCATTACGTGGACACTACAGCAGAATGTTTCAAGACAAAGGTTCCTTTTCTCATAGAGATTGTTACAGTTTAAGGAAATTGCAAAATATTCTTTTCCATATGCCTGTCTTCCCAACCAGCAATCTGGAGGCACATGTAAAAAAGGACAAATTCAGCCTCTATGACCACCTATTCTGGTGCTGATTAACAAGTGCTTGCTGATCTAACATTCAATAAGTACCAAGAGCACAGTTTTTTGCACTACTAATTTTTTTTTTTTCTGTTTTCAAGGTGAAGTATTTTTTCATTGGAAAATAATCTTTTAGTTAATCTGGGAATTTGCTGCTCTTCCTCTATGACTCTCCTCTAAGTTGGTCATGAATGTAGGAGGAATTCTGATGTGTGTTTGCAGATATTTGCACTAAAATAACAGAAATAGAAATTAAATAAAAAGATAGGAAATTAATGTGAAAAGGCTAAATTCCTTCATTATGCCAGACACTGTAAAATTATAGATTAGGAAGAAATGTTTAGGTAAAATAGCATTAAATTGATCCTAATGATCCTTATGCTGAGCCACTTAGTTAGATCTGGCAGACTAAAACATACAAATTTACTAAGACAACAGATAAATGCAGAACTCCAAAGTTTAACACCTGTCAGTGTCCTTGTCCTTTTTGAACTCATTTGTATGCAAACACCCACAGAAATGTATGACAATGTTCACCATAATTTATGTTTAGCAAAAAAAAAAACCATTTTCACTTGCTTTAATATTATTTTCCAATAATTTCAACAGATGTCCCCTATGCCCTGTATAACAACTAGGAATTGACACCTAAATTTCCCCCCATCAATTAATTTTTAGGCCATACTTCTATTTTGGCCACTTATTTTCCATGATAAATAATCCTAGTCTTTTTAATCTTTTGTCATATGAAGCCATATTGGCCTTCCTGTTCCCCACATGTTGTTCTGAGCTCTACTACTCCTTTTCTGAGATGGGGTAAGTGCAATATCACAACATTCAAACTCTTGTTGTACTAGAAACATACAGAGTGGTGTAAATTGAGGAAAATTTCTCAAAAAGCTAGGATCTTCACAGTAACACAGATGTCTCCTGCGTGACAGCTTATTTGGAGTCCATCAAGGCTGCAAATACATGCACATATACATACATATAAAGAAACACACACAAAACTGGGAATATCTACTGCCTGACCCTGTGTTATCTAATTGTTCAGCACACAAAGCATCTTTGCAGCCTGCTTGGTATCACCACGTTTAACTTTCCAATTCATCCCTTTCTCCAAGGTGAAAATATGCTTGCATATTAAGCACTGTAAGTCCCAAACAGAGGACCTGGACCCTCATCGATAATGAATTTCCATTATAAAACCTAACCTCCTAATGATTTATCATCCAACAAAGACACCTCCTAATGATAATTTCCTGTTTTTCAGGAAGCCCTGTGTTTCAGGGCTAATTTACATAACTAGGTAAATGACACTGACTGTATCACCTGTGTCTGTCACACAGAGGGAAAAATCACTTCCCATTACAAAAAACCTATTGACTTTCATTTGCTGCATCATATTTATTCATGGATCTGCTAATTAATTCTCTTTATTTTACCGCTCCTACCAATTTCATTCTCATGGAAACCTGATTTACTTGTTTATATTAACTTGGATTGCTCTGGAGTTCTTTTTAGAAGTTTCTGTCATACTTAGCACTTTCCTTGGGTACTGAGGATGATACAAAGAATATATTGCAAACCACAGTTAGCAGTTCACCAGTTTCATATTCATGGGTGAATGGCATCTAACCTTGGCAATTTATTCCTATTCATTTTTAAAATTTGTTTTAAAACCTTTTCAGTGAGGTTTCATCTCAAGACAGTTCCTGTCCCCCTCCCCTGTAATGAGAGGTTCCTTCTGCTGTGGAGCTCCTGATCTGTGACACAAGCTGCCTCGAGCTGTGACAAATATATTATCTATACATGAAGCAGAGGTTTCCAAGTCAGCAGAAGCTGGGAGCTGCTGTCTTCCCGAGGCTACATGTTGGGCAAAATCCTGACTTTGTGGTGAGTTGATCCTGGCCAGCAGCTAAGCCTGCAACCAGCCACTCACTTGTTCCCACACCTCCACTGGGATGGGGGAAAGAATCAAAGAACAAATGATGAAAACTTGTAGGTGGAGCTAAAGACAGTTCTGGAAGTAGAACACCACAGAGGCTGCTATGGAGAAAATTAACTCCATCCCATCCAGCCATGGTAGAACTTTGTAAAAGACAGCAACCCTTGGGTACTGAAAAGGCCAGGGACTGCCCTGTGTGGCTTCAAAATTGACCTTCCACAGGATACAGCAAAGCTGGTGGTGTCTCAAGGAAAACTTGGTAAGGAAAGGCAGAACACAGGAGACAAAGGGAACAGAAAAAGATGTGAGAAGAGGGGGAGGAAGTGCTTCAGATGCTGGAGCAGAGCTTCCTCTGCAGCCTTTGGAGAAGTCATGCTGGAATAGACAGATATTCACACTGCAGCCTGTGGGAGACCCCATGATGTGGGGATGGATAATTCCTGAAGGAAGTGTGACCCATGAAGAGCCCACAGTGGAGCAGGTTTATCCTTAAAGACTGCAGCTCATGGGAAGGGCCCATGCTGGAGCAGGGGATAGGTGATGTCAAGAGAAAGAAACAGCAGAAAGAAGTTGTTATGGATTGACCACAACCCTCCAGCCTCCCACAGTTCTAGGAAGGGGGAAGAGATAGAGTGGGGAATGAAGGAGTGAGGCTGAGTCTGGGAGAAAGGGATGATGTGAAGGAAAGATGCTTTAGCTTTCATCTTTGTTTCTCATTATACAATTCTAGTTTATTTAGCAATAAATTATTTTTTACCATTAACTAATTTCCTCATTAATTAATTAATGCCATGTCTGTTTTGCCTGTATCAGTAATTAGCAAGAGATCTCCCTCTCTTTACCTAAGCACATGAGCTTTTGCCTTTCTGTTTTCTCCCCCCGTTCTTCTGAACAGGGAGAGTGAGAGAGAAGTTGAGCGGGTGCCTGGCAGCCAACCGAGATCAACTCACCCCTTGTGAAGATATTTCAGTGTGAAGAAGGTTCATCAATTCTTCCCCAAATGGCTAAAGCCAGGGATGACTTTTTAAAAGACTTGAGTCACAATGATTTATCCAGAATCCTCCAAGATATTCCAGCAGGTGTAGGATTAGTTTAGTTATTTCCTCCTTCCTTTAACCATTTTGACTACCACCCAGGCACAAAGTTGCACAACCAAGAGCCACTTGTTATGAGGCAGAATGAGCTGCAAACAGGCAGGGCAGAGCTGCTGTCTGGATTATGAACCCCAACCACAGCCAGACTGAGAACTGCACTGGGAATGATGGCTCACAAATCAACTAGAAGGAAAGCTTGGCTATATTACAATTGCACACAAAATATCACCTAAGCACACTCCTCACTGTCCCTGTTGGGCAGTGAGACATGGAGGTGTGTCAATGAGTCCTTGTCCCTCAGAGCAGGCACAGCCCTCGGGGGTGACTGAACTGAAAGCAAGCCTGCTATTGATGGTGCATGAATAGGCAGCCCCCAGACAAGAAAACTGCGACTACCTGCTTTTCTTCTTCCCTTTTGTTTCTCCACTAACTAGGAAAGAAGAAAGAGAAAAGAATTTATATAGTCCTGTACCTCTTAGCTTGCCTGGCCTTAAAAGTGTGGAGGACCCAGAAGTGCAAGTTCCTGAAGATGCAGGTGGCTGTGCTGACACGGGCCTGAGTTGGGCTGAGTGGGGAAGGCCTCCAAAGGACATTGTGGCCACAGCTGCTTCCTGTCATTGGGGTCTGGTGGCTTGAAGAAGGAAAAAAATTATATCCCATTGTTAGCTTCAAAAACTGGAGTATGAATTGGAGGAGTATGAATTGGAGTCACAAATTGGGCTTGCTCCTAGGGAGAACAGAAATAAGCAAAAGGAGCTCTGAGCCCCTACCTTGCACAAAGACAATGCAAACATTTGTTCTGGTGACAGCAGCTCTTTTCACTTCTATGGGAACTCAGAGGAGGAGCCAGTGTTCTTTCCAAAAGCAATGGGGAGAAGCACGGGATTAGCAGCAAGAGACAAAATTCCACCTCTCATGTTCACTATCATATTCTCATCCCACACATCTGTGGATGGACAAGATCTAGCTTTTTATTCTGACCCTTTGGTCATTCCTAACTCCCATAAAAAAAAAATACCAACAAACCATAAAATCAGAATCCAAGCACTATTGCAGCAAATAACTTAAGAAATATAATGCATTTCTTACACAGCTATTGTTGACCCTCTCCCCTCGTAGCAGGGAAAAATCCAGCTTTCAAAATTGTGATGAATATGTTGCCAATATAATGATCTTCTAACATGCAAAAAAGAGGCCAGGAAATGATTTAAAATGCCATAAACTTCCTCAGAACAGGTTTCCTGCTGATACGCCTTTCTCCCCGAAGTGCTCCCCATGCTCTTTCTGAAATATTCATTGCCCTAATGATTTCTTCAGGCACTGCTCCTGTACATAAAAATTAGTTCCTCCTATCAAGAAAGAATTCCAAGGGAACGGTTATGGGAGAAATCCACAGGATCCAGAAATGTATGCAAAAAATGTTTGCTTTTCTTCCTTTGCACCTAAGGAGTTGATTTTAACCTTTATTTTCAGAAGTGGCGCTGTTACTGTTATCCATGTGTTTACAAGTAGAAAAACATATTTCTAATTTATTCTCTTTTTTTTTTTTTTTTCCCCAGAGCTGTTATACATCTCTATTTTATCCATGATCTGCCTTATTTCATGGACTTGTATTGTGCCCTTGTAGCACTGCAGGGCTAGATGCACTAGGATTCACAGGCTCATCTGTTCTCTAGACACTTCTGCAGCTCTCAAAGCAATTAAAAACATGTTTCATCTGTCACTTAAACGGAACCCTTTTTTCCCCCCCGTAACACTTGCTTTAGGAAGTAAATCCTTAACTCCTGACACCTCTAACACATGGCAGCTGTTTTGTAGTGCAGCTTGCTAGCAAAGAGAGTATTTTAGTAACTCAGGAAATGGAAACCTAAGAGTCAAAGTTGCACCCACCTGTTCTGCAAGGATGTTTGGTGCTGCAAGAGGGTGAGCAATGACTCAGGAGCATCATGTTCAGCTGTGCACCTTGAAGACTGATTCTACAGCTGAAACCTTTCAGTTAAGGGGGGTTTCTACTCTATGTGCAGCTGTTCAGACTTCTGCACGCTAAACTTAATGAAATGAAAACAAATAGGTGGTCTTCATTAAGATCTGATTCAAGAAATGACGTACCCAGTCCAGCATTGCTCATTTATGGCATGAACTGAGTGCAGTAGAAAGCACGAAGAGTACGAGATTAATACCTGTCAGGATGGATCTGAACTGGAAATTTGTGGTGAAGAGCACTATTACACTCACCCAGAAGGGAAAAAGAGAGCCACAAACACACATCACACTCAGAAATACTTCAGTGGTACAATAATCAAGTCAGGAATTAATCTGCTCCAGGTAGTCCACTAAGGCTTCAAACAGCTTATGGTGAAAGAATACAAGCCAGCTCCCAAGCAGGCACATTTAAATAATCTTGTCTTCCATATGTTTAGCAAAACAAGGGAATGGATATTCATCAGCTCCCACAATTTCTCCAGGATTATGCTGTACCATTAATAATCTTTTGAGCATCTATTAAAAATCCACAGATCACAGAAATTTCATAGAGGACCAGAGACCTCACTTAGCTATTCTTATTTATTAGAAATAAGAAGAATAAATAAAAGCTAAAGAAACACTGATTTCATCTCAAATAGTGACAACACATGCAAAATAAACTGATAAGATTATGAACAAAAATAACAGGCAGGTAAAAATCAAAAAACACCCAAACCGTGGAAATGGCTAACACACTTCTCCACCCCAGACTGGCCAGATTAATGCCATTAAGATTTTGATTAGTTAAAACCTCTAATTCCCAGTGAAAATACAGATATTTAATATGTGATCAATCTTTGTGTTTGATAAAATTGGCTACAAATTAATCCATTAGTTTGAAGATATATTTCACTTTTTTTTTTGCTATAATAACATAAAGTAAATTTTAAGCATTAATTTTAGAAGAAAATAAGCAAGTTTATAGCCCTAGGTAAAAAAACCAAAATCAATCAGAAACTAAATCTGTAACCAACAAGAAAGAAAGAAAAAGATATATATGTCATAGAGTAGGAAAAGAGAAAAAAATACTTGATGATAAAATAGGCCATTATCAACCATAGACAGAAAAATCAAAAGTAGTGGCAAATAAATATACAACTGACAATTGGAATCATACTTGAAACAAAGTAAGAGGATGTTTCCACATGAAATAAAGTGTTATGGCAAGAACAGCAAGTTGAATACAGAGATGGAAAAAAAAAAAGAAAATTATTAACATAATGAGAGGATATGATACAGTATCAGAATCTTTAACCATTTAAAAATATTATGTTTTAACCTGGCTGGAATGGATGTTTTCAAAAAAAATAGCTGGAGAGTTCACCCCTGCAAACAAGGACCTTGGCTTGAATCAAGAATCTGAATCTGAGAAAATACTAAATGATTTTAACAGTCAAGATCAAATTTTGATATTAGAAAATGTTTCTGATAAGGAGATTGCTGGGGGTACTAAACAAACACTGCCTTGATTCAAACTTTACACACAAATAAAAGTCAGATCACTCAAGATTCTATGGCATCAAAACCAGAAATTTGAATGGTAGTTGTGAGATGTGGGTCTTATAAAAAAGTACGGGACTGTTATCTCTTTCTGGACACGATCACATGCCTAGTTTATATGGCAATGGAATATACCAACATTTCTTAAAAGCACTTACCTTGTTTTATTTTCATCTTGGCAAGATTTTTAACAAAAAATTAACACGGCACAATAGATGGAATAAGAGTTGAATAACTGGCAGATCTCTAAAAAACATAATTGATTATAGAGTGTAAATGTATTATTAGCAAAGTCCAGTAAGGATAAATCTACCATCCAAAATTATTGAGTAATTTTATCTGCAGTCTGTGTGATACCTATTGATGTGTGTAGGTAGCACGAAGGTTGCAGTATAGTAAGCAACAATGAAAAAAAAAAAAAGATGTGCTACAGAAAGGTATAAATTTACTGATTGGGATGTTGTCGAAACAATATTGTGTATTAATAAGGCAAAATGCAAGAAAATGCATTTGGTAATTAGGAATGAAGATTTCACCCTGCAGGGCAGCAGAGTTTGCTGCAGAAAATACCAGTCAAAGAAAGGCCACTGAGTCTTTGCAGGGAGCAACTTGGACATGAGCTCTAGTGTCAATGATGCAGGTAAATGGAGTAGTTATTGGTTAATTTGGAACTTCCTGGAAAACTGCAGCACATGTGTATTGTTTGGAGATTGCCTAATGCATGCATGTTTGGAAACCTCACAGCATACCACTTCTTATGAGTGGGGCTTGTATCTTTGTATTCTATAGACAGATTTCACATTTTGGCCATGGGGTTACTCTGCATCTTTTTTTATTATTCACAGTGTGTTCCCCCGGCAAATTCCCCAGATTTCCATACATGTGTGTTGTAGCTGTTTTGGCTTCCTGCATGCATCTCATCACCCACTTCCATATGATGGCTAGAACCCTCCATTTAGAATTGGCTGACACATGCCTGGCAGTCCTGGCCAAAAGAACAAGTTCTCAAAATTGACAGGACAAGACGTCCAGGTGCAAAGAGAATATATAACTGGAGAAACAAAATGAAAATCAATACCTAGCTTCCTTGCACCCAATAAGCTGTAGACTTGGGAGGCGTAAAAAAGTGAAACAAAATTGGGAACGTGTTTTTGCCTCTGGGGACAAGGTGTCTACAGGTGGCAGAAGGATAACATGTACCACCACTTGGTGCCTGTGCTTCAAGGAGAGATTTTAGCAGAGTTCTAAGAAGATCCCCAAAGTAACCCAGAGAGTCATGCCATAAATTCCATCTGTTTGGTTTACTACAGAGAAAAATAATGTTAAGACTTTCCAGAGTATGGTAAGTAGTGTACTTATTCTTTAAAGTAACCTGAAAATCTGCAGTATCAGAATTCACTTACAATACGTGAGCTGAAGAAGCTAAAAATTTAGTAAATTCAGCATCCAAATAAGGAGCAGTTTCCATGTATTGAGAGCTAATAATTTAGCCTGGAAGACAGCAGACTCACTCTTGCTTGCAGTATTTAAAATAAGATTCAGTATACTTTAATGTATCTTTTGTAGATGGCTGTGTGGTATGAGGAAGCTCAGAGTGCTGACAACTTTATTGGATTAAATAATTCAACTAGCATGTAACATGAACCATGCAGTATTGTAGGACCAAACTCAGAACTCTCCTGATAAAAAGCTGTGCTTTCAGTAATGACTTCTTTGTTGTGTTCTTAATATTTGAAGCATTCTGTGACAGAAGGGAATCTAAGCCAACCCTGAATTTAGAGGTAAAGGCACACTTCAATTACCCCCGTAGATCTGGCAGCCCTGAGGGTTGTTAACCATTCTCATTTTCATGACCATGGTATTACAAAATCAAACCCTCTCATAGCTGACAAGTTAAAAGAGTGACTGGTAATAAACCATGGCACTGCTCAAAATGATGAGCTGGTTCTTCCACTGCAATAAATCAACATTATTTCCTTGGCAAATGAAGCCTTAGATTTATGCCAGGTAAGGGTCTGACCAGCATATAGTGTTTTAAAATCTGGAGAACCCATTTTTCTTGGTTGCAATGTGCCTCGCTCGTCATAAAAACACTGTAAAACATTCAGAAATGTTACTTAATACATTGCCAGAGTAAATGCATCTCTGTAAATCAGAGTCTCCGGTGATACTAGTGTTGCTAAGGTAACTACTAATTTCCACCCTTAGAGTAAATATTACATAAAGCTGACAGCTTATTCAGTTTTATATGTTAGACTTTGGGGCAGAACATGTCTTTTATTTCCTCCTGTGATATTGACCCTGCTTCACTTTTGCACCCTCTTGGCTGCTTAAAACCCTTTATCCTTTAACCTTTATCACCTGCCAAAAAAGTATCAAGGTAACAGCCAGCAAATCTGATCCCTCTGGTCTGCTACTTTCTCATATGCTTTGCTTTTTATTTCGTGTCAGGTTATGAGTCAAATTTCTTGACTCGCGCACTGAAGCTTAGAAACAGCATCTCTAAAATACCATGTAGCCAGTTTCTAAGTAAAGACATACAGCTGCTATCAACCCGGTTTTCCCCACTTAATGTGAATCTCTGATAAGTAAACCCCCTTGCCTTTCCCTTTTACACTTGTTGGGGTCTTTGGTGGGCAGCTGCTAGCATCCTGTTGAACAAACATACAGCAGTACTTGCGTGTTTATAGGAGCTCCTCTAAAGATATCAGTTCAAATGCAAAGTGTTTGGTGGCAGTGGCACCTTAAACTATTCCTTCCCCTGTCTCATGGTGCACTTTGCTTTCTACTACACTGGCACAATCATATGCTACTCTGTGCTACAGCTGTGGTTTAGGATTCTCTCTTAAAAATGAAAAAAAGCCTTCCCTGACTGCCTTTTTTATTAGCCCAAATCAATTCCCTGATTGGGTTGAAAGAAAGCCCTGTAAACAGGCATCCTAAACATAACTGAGGATGTTTGTCTGCATGGCAACAGGAAAGTGGGGATGTAAGAGGAGAAGGGCGAGGAAAATGAAATCTAAAATTTCAGTTTTACTACACTCTTACTTAGGCATCCCAAACCCACAACACATATTTTTCAATTCTACATTTTCCATTTTCTTCCTCACTGAAGAAGAAGCTGGGCTGCAGCTTTCATATTTAGGTCTTGCCTCAGCTTTTGATTACATGGTTTGAATACACACTCAGAATTTGCTATTCTGATATAATGCACCTGTAACTAAATTCAAACGTATCCTTTGAATTTCATGGAATGGCATCGATTTACACCAGCAGGGAAACTAACTTAAGAAGATGCAACTGAACAGGGCAACCACCACCTCCACACCTGTCAGGCCTGGTGAAAGAAATGCTGAATAGCCACTGGCCCTCAGCTGCTACATGAAATTACTTTTGAATATAATCAGTTTATAAGAAGTTTAATCTCACTTGGAAATGCAGTGCAAAGGAAAAAAAAAAAGCAAGCCTGAGTTTACAGTAAAAACCTTTCCCGTCTTTTGCAAAAAGTAAGTCTACTTTATGAAATATCCACAAATTTGCACATACTATGAGGAACAGGAAAAAAAAAAAAAAAGCTTTTTTTTTTGTTTCTATTGGTGGAAAATGAAATAAATCTTGATAATTTTCCAGCCATGGAAATAAGCTGGCCTAAATTCCTGCATTTCATACCTTTAACATGGCTGCATGAAAGAAGGCTTGAGCTAGTTATTTATGTGCTCACATCTATACATTCATCACATTTATGCTGCTTATTTTGAGAACAAAAGAACATAGGACATGTACTAAAAGATATGGCTTTGACAGCTTGCCAGATGTCTTGTTTTCCTCTGAAACAGGGAGCTAATCACTGCCTCACAGTGAAGATGCAATCCTATAAACATTAAACTGCAACAGTGGGAACGTGGGACTGAAAAACTTCTTCACGAGCTTCAGAAAGTGTTTAAGTTCTATATCAGAAAATTATTGCTTTTGGGAGAGACAGATCCCCATTCCAACCTCAGTGATTGAATGCAACATCTTTATATTTGTGAGGAAATATCATGGACTCTCTCAAGGAAAACAGCGAAGCAAACTGCCTTTAGTTTGCTTATCGTTCCAGAGCGGCCGAGGTCTAGGAATCAATTAAGGATTCCAGAAAGCTCCCGGGAGGAGCGAGGGCTGTGTGTATTTATTTGCACAACCCCTCTGCACTCCTGGGCTTTTTTTCTGAATGGTTGTTTTCTATGCCTGTTTAGTCTCTGAAATCTAAACCAATAACAGAGATGATTTTATTAAGCGGGCAGATGCCCTTAACAAACCAGACTGGAATCATCATTGCCTTTGACGTAAATTTATGGAGCAGTTGTCAGACTGTAATGACTTTCAGTCATCACCATGTCTGAATCTGAGGCTGTGAATTGGGTAATAATAGACTTGGTGTTGCATTACCAGTTTCCTGAGCCATGTAGTGTCCTGCATCCATCTTGGAAAGAACAGATCTCAATGTTCCTAACAAAATGTTAGAAAATTAAGACTCTCTCTTCAATGTCTATCTAAAGTGCACAGACTGAAGGATCAATTAAGAAGATTCCTGCAGTTATGCTTGACTTTTAAAGAGAATCTTTCAACACAAATCCTCCTTCTTTAGTAATTTTTGTGATTATCACAGTTAAAATACCCCTTTAGAACAAAACCAAAATAAAAAAAGCCCCAAAGTTTAGGCTAATGATTTTCATCTCTGCAAAGTAAGTAGAATCAAGGTCAAAAAAATGTCATTTATGAATTCCTTAGGCTTAAGGCCGTCCTGTCAGAAAGAAAATGTACAGATGTGTGCATCTTGTGCTGAATTTTCTCAAAAAATATTCAAAGGAACAGATTTTCATTCCTTGAAGGAAAGAAATGAAAAAGAATATATTTAACTCTAACTTCATTTATTAGTGCAAGTTAGTGTATGTACAGCCAATGATTTTATGCAAGATTGACTTATCATACTTTTTTATTGTCACAAACAAGACATTATTAATATAATGTCGTTTAATTAACCTATTTTGCAAGTGCACCTTGGTATTCCTGTCTCATGACACACCTTAAAGAGTGACACTGAGGGACAAATGACCATGAATGCAAAAATCACAATGATCCTCAGGGAGTATGTCGCAGAATGAAACAAAATTATCGGAATACTTACAAATACATCCTAAGTTCTTTGAAATGATTAAATCTTTCCTCTTTCCCTAGAATGACCATAGTTTTGCTAACAGCTGAAACAAGTTTTTAAACTCTGACTTTCTTACACCAGTCTACGACAAGAAAATCTGCATTAATGATATGAGTAGCATATAGAAGATCAGCATTAAGCTAGTTAAAAGATTAATGTGCATGAAAAGGTCAAAACTAAAATATAGTTAGTTAAATGTAAGAAAGTGGCTATATCTGATCTAAGTCAGTATGACTACATATTGGTTAACTACTACACAGAACAAGAGTGGCTCCATTTTATCTCTGGGGATAACTGCAACCCTTAAAAGAAAGTATTTGGAAGCACTCGCTAGTGTTTCAGGACAGAAGAGTTGAGAAGATTCTACCACAGGAGCCATACATAAACTTGTGCAGTTTTCAGCCAGTAAATGAGTTCCTAATACTTCCTACCCAAGTCCTTCCAAAGGTCTAGACTCTGTTTTATCAGCAGGACATAAATTAGGGTGAGCTCCATTCTCACTTACACCACAAACAAAGCTCAGCTGTATGTGTCGTGTGCTGCTTTGCTACAGTTTGTCTTTCAGAGATCAAAAGACTCTCTGCAATGTTTTGTGGAGAGCAGCAACTGTGGTAGTTCCTGGCCTTCGTTCTCACAAACAGGGAAGTCTGTCTAAGACCTCCTCTCTGCCTGTGTCAAACAATTATCTCTTTTTGTCCCTTAGAAGTAATAGATTTGACCATCTAACAGGCCTTTTCTAACATTATACACTTGGGTCCTGGACTTCTGAGACTTCTGTTATTCTGTGATTCAGTCTCCTCTTCATAGTTTCATTAAAGAAGTCAGGTTGGAAAGACTTTGGGAGTCAACTGTATCAACTCCCATCTCAGTGCAGGGATAATTTAAATTCAGCTGTCTCTGGAAATGGAGAATCCAAAATACTCTGGGCAATCAGGTCCAGTGTTCAACCATCCTCACAGTGAAGAATTTTTTATTTTAGATCTAATTACATTTTCTCTTCCTGCAGCCTCTGTTCATTGCCTCTTGCCCTTTTGCTGTGAAACTCTGACAGAAGTCTAGCTCCATCTTCTCTATAAATCCTTTTTAAGAAGTTGAAAGTGACATTTAGATCTTCCCCTAGCCTTATGTTCTTCAGTCTGCCACTGTTGAGCTCCATGACATTTCTGTCAGCCCATTTCTTGGGGTTATTGAATTATCTCTGAATGACAGTCCTTCCCTCCAACTTATTTGTTGGTCCCAGCACTGGTGTCATCTGCAAACTTGATGAGGATTTATCATCATTCCCACCACTCTGCTCATTAATAGAGACATTAATCAGTATTTGCCCCTGTATCAGCTGCTGAGGAATGCCACTAATAATCACATGCCAGTTGGACTCCACACCACTGATCATATTTGGCAGCCTAGCAAGTTTTCCATCTGTCCAGCCTATTTTTCCCACTCTGGCTGCAGAAATACTTCTATGAGAGACCATGTCCAAAGCTCTGCTGCCGTCAGAACAAACAACATCCTCTGCTCTCTCCTCACCCACTCAGCCAGTCGTGTCATCCCCAAAGGCAATCAGAGGTTTGTAGGACACAACTTCCCCTTAGGGAATGCAAAATAGATAATAAGTCAACATGTTGGGGGTATTTTGTGTCCCTACAAACAGCAAATCAATAGAATTTGCTCCATAGCCTTATTCAAGGCCAAAGGTGGACTGACTGGCCTACAGTTAACTGAATATTTTCCCTTGCTTTCAATGATTGTAGACTGATTTGCCATTTTGTCATAATTTGTGGTGTTCTCAAATGGCCACAGCCTCTCCAAGATGACAGAAAGAAGCCTTGCAATGACTTCAGATTGTTCCCTCAGCATCCTTGAATATACCCAGTCCCACAGGCTTATGCTTCTCCTGTTTCCTTAAGCTATCCCTGGCCTGGTCCTCCTCTACCATTAGTAGTCTACATTTCCAGGGACTGACACTGGACACAGGACATGTAAGAAAGCCAACCTTGCCACAGTAAAGAGTGAGCCGAAGAAGGCAGAGGGTCTTTCTGTATCCTTTGTCATTACATTGCCTATCCCAAGTCACTTGCTCATTCCTTACCTTCTAATAAATTGAGGGAAAACCAATTATATTCTTTGCTAATGTATTTAACCAAACAGCATAAACATTTTTATTGTATTTACACACCAGCTGGGAATAAATCTGAATTGCTGTAGTAAATAACTTCATTGTGCAATTTTCATTGGTACAGTATTTCAACATGTATAATTAAACTTTTTTTGGTATCTCTCACTTACTCTTTGCAACCTTACTAAGTAACCCCTGGCCTCTTATAAGTTAGTAATGTAGCAATTTTTGATCCACTATGACTTTCAAATGTATTGTTTCTCTGCATAAATATTTTATCCTATACATTTACTGTTCAGGCTTAGCTAGAAACAAAACAAATAGCTCCAGGATTACTTAAACAGAAAGTTCTTAAGCTAAAGAGATCTATCCAGACAGCAAATCAACCCGTGATAAAATAGCAATTTTCTTATTCAGGCAGGTCAGTAATTTTGTGTGTACTCTGAGGCTGGGAATAACAGCTTCATACCAGGCATTAACCTTAGGTCTCTTTGCCAAGTTTTCTTCAAAGAACTGTAAGGCAAGCTATTATTGTCAGAAAGTGTACTTATGAATCAGCACAGACACAATTATACTGAGTGAAAGCAAAAATTCCCCTTTTAAATAATATTAATGTTTCAAAATCAAACTTTAAAAAAACCCCAAAAAACCCCAAACCCAAAACCAACCTAGAAAAGTGCCATTTGCTGTTGCCTTGGGAACTTTAAATGGAAACTTTAAGGTATGCTATGACTGTGCTTACAGGCTGGCTTTAATCCTGTGATTTTCCTTTTCCCTGCAATGCTAGAGCCATTCAGAGCACACAATAGACACTTTACTATTTGTAACAACTATTCAATACTTTCTTTACTTCTTCTAAGGATACATCCCTTTGTTCAGGCTTTATTTACTATGCACTCTATAAATCTGCTCTGATTAGCATCACACAAGGGCTGTGCAAGAGCGGGAGGAAGAAAAGTGCATTCTCCGTGGGACCTCTCAATAGCTTCAGAAGGCGAGTCCTGCAAATACAAACCTTTCCACAAAACATGTTCCAAATTATCCACGTAAATGACACTGGAATACACAATTCTCTCCATATATAATCTTCCTTTCAAAAACTAGTTTATTTCCAGAACAAAAAATTCTACATTTTAATCTCTGAAAGAGGGACGGCAGGTGGTGGGAGGTAAACAAGAACACACAACCATTTGTGCAACAAGGTTAAAGAAAAAGGCAAAGCAAAATGTCAAGTGGCTCGTGAGCACAGTTAATTTGTTCACCTAAATCCAGGTGTCCCATCATGCCACATCCACACTGCACATCAGGAATAAGCCATCACATTCTCCTTTCCAGCAAAGGCAGATCTTGTGTTTCAAAGCATGGAGGTTAGTCATTTTAGCAAGCTTTAGATTGAGGGAAAAGAACATGACATATTCTCCAGCTTCATGCTCAAAAAGGCTGAAAAGTTTCCTTGCTTCCAAAGCCCTCAGCCTGAAGATGACATGCTGTAAGGTTATTTTTTGTATTGCATGAAAACAGAGGAGGGAATGAAGTGCTACATCTCCTGCCTTAGTCTCACCAGACAGGTGACATGTACCACATAACATTTTGGTGTAAGCTCTGATCCCAATGAAGTGGGAGTTTTGCCATTGAGAGGAACAAAGAAGAGAATTTCCCCAGCTCTAGGCCAATATTAGAAGATATGGATTGGTCTAGAATATGCAATTACCAGGAAAGGAATTTGACCCTTTGTCTGTGTTTAGATATTGTGGAAGACATTTTGGCATGAAAAGTGGTAAGCGCCACAAGTAATAAATTACTAATTATAAAGCGTCTACCCTTTATTTCTTAATATAATCATAAATACATACACATGAAACATACAATACAGCTTATCTATATATGTAAATTACATATATATATATGTAAATTACCTTATATATCTATAATGTATTTATATGTGCATGTATTTAGGTTATACATGCTCTATGTATACAATTACAGTCTACAAGAACAAGAAAGCATTTCTTATATATTAAGCTTCTCTCACTTCTGGTCATTATTTTCCCACTCCTTCCTGAACTCTATATACAAGGTAGGTCCTGAGCAGCCTGGAATTCTGTCTCTTTCTTCAAGATTTTGGAGGGAGGGGGAAATAATTTTTGTTTCTTCAGCTCAAACTTCTTATGGGAAGAAGTTGGTATAAGTCTTTATAACACAAGGTCTCCTTAGCCCGTCTTATTGTTGGGGGAGATGGACTCATTCACTATGATATGTAGTGAAAAGTATTGCATTCCCAGGGCAAGAAAGTCAAGATGTCTTCATGTTGTCCAGGAGGGAACTAGCAAATGAAATTTCCCTGTGGCCAGAATCACAGATTGCAAGGGAGGTTAAAATTTGAGCCACGCAGTCCTTAAAGTACAACCTGACATTTGACCAAAGAGCTACACTGAGAAGGTCTCAATATCCTAAAACAACAGACACCTGTTGTCATGCTGTGAGTGCAATGGACGGAAGTAAATAAATTCTTTTCCTTCTACCTATGTTGCTTGGTCTTCATCAGCCTCATTAATGCAAATAGGGGCCTTTTGCCTCCTGACAATCCATCACACACGAAGACTGGCCAGGAGAATGATTTTTTTACTGATCAAGGAACATAAAGGTCAGGGAGCTACCAAAAGATGAGAAAGTGACTTAGCCACTGGAGAAAAGTGAGAGCAGTTGTAAAATGCTGTGGACTAACTCAGTCATTCCATTATAAAACAGTTCAAAAGAGAGGAAAAAGATAATAGAGCAGTGATCACACAACCTCCAAAGCATCACCTGTGCATTCATTTTCAGCACCCTGGTTCTTCTACTTTTATCAGAATTACCCAATTATTATGAGTGAGTTCACCAGATGTATCTTCCAGTCTATAAGGATAGAGCTGCACAAGGTGGAATCTATGGGCCACACCATGTTCTGGGGGATCCCTCTTTTGCAGGCATGAAAATAATCAATAAATAGAAAACAGCTTGCAAATTGCCTGACAGATGTTCAGGTAAATAAGTAGAGGATCTTTTCGGTTTACAGCAGTATTACAGCACTGCAAGGTACACTGTAGGTTAGTTAGGGGAAAAAACGTATATATTGCCTGAAAATATTGCTCTCCTTTCACATGTTTCTGGTTTTAGATACAGCAAGTGATATTGATCTAGTTGATAAATAATTTGTTCCATTCATCCGTGCTTGGAAACATTCCATCTATTTAACCTCTAGTGGAGACAGAGGTGTCTCAAAACTCTACTTATTTTAGTTTACCTAATATTATTAAGGTATTTTTACTGACGATATTAAAGGAATTATTTAAAAAAAAAAAAAAAAAAGCCCAGAAATTATTTTATGCCAGAAAAGACACATTGAAAGGAACACCTGTTTAAATAAGCATAGCTAGTTTCCAAGTTCATTCATGATTAAAATGAAGGAGGAATTTTTTCTTTGATCCAAATTTTGAGACATTTATTTCCCCAGACCTGTACATAGAAGGTGGTTAAGCCATTTTGATTATGTAGTGCAAATATTGTCCTGTTCACTTGTTACTTAAAATGTGATGCTTGTCTGGCGTTTCCTTTCTGTTCTGGATTTTATTATAAACTAAAACATGATTCTTTTCCATTTTTCCTCAAATGTTCTGTGTTGGAGTTAACAGTGGACTTAGCATTACAGATTTTAGGAAGTTTCTCTATCTGATTTGGTCCTGTTTCATGAACTCTTTTAATTACTTTTTTTTAGAAGGCGCCATAAAATACATTACAGGATATTTGACAATATGACCTTTGTGGACTACAGGTTTTTTTTTTTTAATTTCTAATGGTACATTGCATAAATCAATATAACATCTTTTTATTCCCTGTAGGAATTTAAAAGTATATTAAAAGATCAACATAAATTTATTAATTTCATGTGATGCAATGGAATTATGGCTTTTAATGAAATAAAGTGTTTCCAGAACTGGGTTACCACCTATATTTTTACCAATATCAAAGTCAAGTTATTGATGGAGGAAAAAAAATCAAAACCTATGATATTTGGAAACCCAGATTGTTAGTGATTAGTAAATATTAGTTCCATGAGTGCTTTGGATAGACTATCAATAATGGTAATTAGATTTCTTCCCCTCATAATTAGGATACATTTGAGTTTCCAAAATTTAAAAGTTCTCCTTTGTCATACCTGTTATGAGGTAACAGGAAATGTTAATCCTATATTTTGATCTCAGAGATGATTTTCTTCTTAATCAGTTGAAGGAAATATAACCCTTAAGCAATGAACTGCAAGAGCTTTGAAACTGCAGACATTATCAGCAGATGAACTGTTACTTAGATAAAGGGATTAATATAATTTTTGCATACGTGAACCAAAATAACTGAATTCAGATGTGAGATATATATATAAATATATAAATATATATATATTAAATAAAAATATGTACATATACTGGGCACCCTCAAATGAGCATCTGATAGAACCTTTTACGCAGGAAGGGTTTCCTGGAGGATCTAAAGGAACAGGAAACACAGGCAACCTGGACACTTCTGGAGAAGGGGTGAAAATGGCATGAAATGTCATGCTGTCTGCCAGAGATAAGGTCTACAAGCTGACCAGAGACCACAAAGAGTCCTAATGGAAATGGGTCTGCTGACGAGTTTATATATTGAGATAAAAAAAATGATTATTTTGTTGGCATTACTCAAAGATGGCTGTGCCAGGTGAAGGACTGAAATACATTATGGTGAGTAGATAATATGAAGTGATATTTTAACATCCAGAGATGAAGATCGAGACATACAGGACAAAACCAATTTGGAATATTTTGGAATGTTCCACCAGCAAAAGATAAACAGAGACTATTCAAAAGAGAGACTTACTTGCATATATAGGTACTGTACTTGTGTATGGATCAAGATATAAACTAAACCCAAAGATGAGCTATTTGAGACACACAGAGATCGAGTTCTAAGAAGAATAGTTTCACATTTTGAGCTAAAATATTCTGAAGTTAAAAAAAACCGTAGGCCTGATGAAAATGAAATCTAAGATGTCTTTGAGTTTCTCTAAGAGATCTGAAATACAATACGAGAAACAAATGCTATTTTTATAAATAATGCATAATCACTTAATAGGGCTTCTCTTTCTTGCAGCTCACATGTGATGGTTGCCTCTCTTTTATCTCCATTAATTTAAAGCAAACTCTGAACTGGGGAAAAAATATGTAATGACACATCTGCATCCATACAGCAGGCAACATTTTTCCATAATGAGCATTTTATTTCACGTCAAAATCCTGAGACCCGTTCTCAGGTCCTTCTGGTTTTCTTCCTTCTCATGATTTATCTACAGATCACCACATGACCTCCTTTGGTAACCCTTCTCTCACTGGGATGAAAGGCCCAGGGGTTACTTTCTTGATAGGCCACTTACTTTTCCCCCAGATGATGTTAGTCATCACTTTCTCGCTTCCTATTTGCCTTGCTGGGGTTGCCCAGCAGGCCAATGTATATTTCAAAACCCTCTCCCAGGTTTCCATCCTAAACTCCCCAACCAAGTGGCTTTATTTGCCCATCTCCTGGTTTTCGGCCTTCACGTCCTCTCACACTGCACGAATTCTGGCACCACTCCACTCACAGCAATTTAAAACCAGCAATAGTAATTCTTTACTTCGCTACTATGAGGCTGTCTAGGAGTCACTTACCAGAGGAGTGAAGAAGATTGCAGGTTCCTAACTTTTTAGATGCAGTTATGAGGAAATCATTGCATACCCTCAACCTGCAGCACTAGTGCACATTTTTAATTCCTGTCTGTCAGCTTGAACACAAAAGGAAACAGAATCCCAGTGAGAAAAAGTTACGTGAGTCCAACTCCCTGACTGAGATGATGCCTTCTCTTATTATTCTACCTGCATCAGCCTGCACTGAGTGTATAGAAAGCAGGATATTCTTACCCATGTCCTGGGTAATTCTGAACATCACCAATGCCTGTCTGTTCCCAAGGCCGTGACCTTTATGCCTCTCCACTTACCCACTTCCATGCTTTGGTGTGTGCTGTCAGACTTGATAAGCAGAAACCCACTGGCTTTTCTTTCCTCTGTCCATTTTCTTCTACTCCCTTATCCATACAGGCTTGTGAATCTGACAGAGAAATATGGTTCCACATAAGACTTAGGAAAACATCTTCCTTGGTTTATAATTCTTCTCATTACAAGGTACACAAAGATAGCAACAAAGCTCACAGAGGAGAAGGAAAGTAATTGTAATTCTATCAAGACTTCTAATTCAAACTGCTTTAAATGTTAATAGATTTCCAACGCAGCACCAGCTAATCCCACACTGTCAATTTTTATAGTGGGAGAATCACCTGCCCTGACATGTTTAATGTGCTTTTTGTAACCAAGCACCTTGAGCCGCGATCTCATCTGTTCTCATTAAGCAAACGAAGTGAAGGTAGGTCAGTCTGTGGATGGGGATCCTCTGGGGACATCTCCCACCAGGAAATACGTTCAGCCATTACCAAAGTCACACGGAACCGCTCCTGCCATCCCACTCAGCCTCATCTCCTGCCACAGACTGCCCGTGACAGCCAGCTGCACTTTCCTCTGACCTCTGCGTCCCCCTCCCTAAGCAGGGATCAGATGTGGCAATGGTGACTTGCCACAAGAGGTGATACTGCTCCCCAGGGGTCTGTATTAAACCAACATTTCCATGAGTGGCAGGAGGCACTCTGCTAATAGAGGTTTTGTCCTCGGAATAAGAAATAAAACATTCTCTGACTCATGGTCATTAAAAATCCCACAGCGCTTTTCACCAGACTGGGGCTTAGCACCGGTATCCTGATCATATTCCAATGCAGGTAATTGCATTTCACCTGCTTAAATTCCCCTGATGCACCAGCTGAGTTCTCCTATTCACCTCTTCAGCTGAAATCAGTAGCACCAGCAACACAAAGGTTGCTACTACACCCTGCCCTGCTGATGGCTGTGTTTTAGCAAAGAGCATCGCTTCCTACATACAGAGCATTCCAAATCGTTTGCAGAACATCGTGATGAGGGTGAATGGTGCTATATATACACACAAAATAACCAGTCAATAAGAGGAAAATTGTGCAGTATTAAAGGATTTCAAAATAAATTAGGCTACTCTCCCCCCAAATCATTAGCTCAAAAAAAAAAAAAAAAGAAAAAATCATAAACGCAGCATATAGAAATTAATATCTTGGTCAGGTAAAGAAGTAAACATTTCTCTAATATAACTGAGAGTAGAGATATTGATTTCTGAGCAGATAGGGTACTGCAGCCTCTAGCAATCCTATGATTAAATCACTAGCTTCAGCTCTGGCAGCACTGTTTCCTGCAGTTAAAAAAAAAAAAAANAAATATATATATATATATATGCAGAGGATATCTCCAGATTCCCAGAGCTGTTCCTCTGAGTAAACTGGCAAAATATAAATATTTCCCTGAGGGGTTCTGATCTAGTGCAAGATTACTTGACTGAAGTGGATCATTTTAGTGCTTCTTTGAACAGGAGGTAGTAGTTTCTGCCTTTCAGACTTGATTTGTTAAAGCTCTGAATGGAGATAGATTAAAAACTGCACCCAGCCTCAGTGACAGGGCTTTCTGAGCACTCTGTGGGCAAACAGGTTTGGTGGTGTCACAGGTCCTGACCTGAGTCTCCAGAAAGTTAACGCTGCTTTCTTTCTTTGCTTTTACTGGACTTAGACCGGGGCTTCCCACTTGGAGGCAGCAGGCCCTGCTGAGATGCAATTCTCCTACTGCCAGAAATGGAGGGTTTCATATAACCCAACAGCAGTAGCCACAACTGTGAAAAGCAAAGGTCTTTAAAACCCTGTAACTTATCACCAGAGCAATCTGTGCTGTAAAGAGTGAAAGCAGAGATCTGATTAAAAAAAACCCACTGAAATTGGTGGGCTGGGTTAATTTAGAGGAAAGCAAAACCTAGAAATGCCTTGGCAAAGTAAAATTTTATTATTTATCATCATATTTCTTATAGATTCAAGAGTCAGTTCAAGAAAGTTTATCATCTTGCTTGTCTTTTCCCCTTTATCTTATGGAAGAATATGGAAAAAGAAATTTTTGTAAAAAGATTTCTTTAAAGCTGCTTAAATGGCTCAGATATTTAGTGGTATACAAATGGATATATCTTCCATTTTAATTTAAAATAGTGAGAAACTAGTACATTAAACTGATGGAATTTTTTATATATAAATTAAATTAGGAACTTAAATGACAAGGCCAAGAATGAAGCACCATTGAAACAGCAGCCCCAAGCAGAATGGTCTGCTAAAAAGGGTTAGAGAAGAAATTCTCTAAATATTAATAAAAAAGAGAAGTCACTAGAAATTATGCTTCTTAATTGAACACCATTATTCCTTATAAATATTTTCTATTTAAGCCCTAATATGCATTAACTATTTATGAAATCTTTATTAAAGGAATTTCACAGTGGTACAATAATTTTTGAATTGCTGAAACAATAAGGCAAAGAAGTCCTAAGTTGGCAGATTTGATTGCTAAGGAACTAACAGTACACAACAGGTTCCTCCCAGACCTATGGACCCAAACAATTTATGCCCCATGGCCTGGTCATTCCTGACCAGGGGAGGGTTGCATGGGAGCACGGAAAGGGTCACAGATGACGCTGCCTGGACACACTTGCCTGTGTGATTCCTGCCAAGACACATTCGGTCACTCCAGGAAACAAAAAATCTATTAGTGCAATTACTATGAGCACTGTGCTATAGTAAACAGACTGTAGAATAAAAAATGTACACTATAGGGAGCTTGTGCTACATCAAGACTCTCATCCTGGCAATAATATTCTATCAGGAAAATATTGTTTGTACCACCTCTCCCTCTTTGCTTCACTTGAGGAGGTAGCTACAGTTATGAAATGTGTAAATGTGCTTTTATTTTACATCTTTCTCTTTGTTCCTTCCTCCTCCCCTTCCTTCCTAACATGTTTTTATATATCTTCATGACAGTGATACTGTCCCAAAGGGAGCATGTTTTGCTAGTGTTTGTTATTCTTACTATCAATATGTTCAGCCAATCATTTAATATAAACTCTTTTTCTTCAACTCAGGAGTAATTTCTTTTGAGAACAATGAAAAAATGCATACTATTTTTCTTATACAAGTATTAAGGTAATATGATGTAAATTATTTAAATTTTTTCTGAGTTTTAATAATCTACTTTTTATTCTGTTTCAAAGCTCATAGTCAGAATGGTTTGGTTACTCCTAAACACCTCTAAGCACTTCTTAATCATCTTTCAAGCAAACATGAAATCATAGCCAACTGAAATGCTGGAAGGAATGTAATATTTTGAATTTCCAGTAATATTTCTCCTTATGAACAGAGAGACATAAGTGGAATAAAATGTCTTAGTATTTATTAGTGTGTTTTTGCCTTGCAGACTTTGCAGTGGAATAATGCAACAGATCTTAGCAAATGCTTAAATCACTTCTGCTATTGACCCGGTCCTGCTATCATCCATCACAAGGAAAGTTTTCTTTTGATGTACATATCATAAGCTTGTCTTCAATTTTCAGTAATATATTGAGAAAATGAAGGAAACAGAGGAGTAATGGCAAATGTACCAGTATTATTTTTCCCCTTTTGAGATTTCCTGAACTGCACTTTTCTTTCAAAGCAGCAAGCTTTCTGGGCATATTTTAGAAAATAACAGAGGATTCATACTCATAGCTTCAGAAACAGGTTTTCTGGCTTTGTGCTGGTCATACAAACGTGAGGCTGCGTTTTATCCTCACTCGGCAATCCCCTTTCTTCCGTCGCTCGCAGCCCCGCGATGCGCGGGATTATGTAATTTGCACGCAGGGGGAATAGATCCCTATCGCCTCACCACGCACGGGTGAGGGAGCATTTTGCTTCAGTTATTACCTTGAAGTGTGCTTTGTCCTGCCTGGTTGGCACTGCTCCATGTGTCAGAGCATTTCAGTTTGCGACAAGGAGGTGGAACCTCACCAACTCGGCTCCCATTTCTTACAATTTCTCCTCTAAGGGAGAAAGAAGATATTCACTGAATTCAGCTGTTTGCAACTACCTGTGAAAATACTTTTCCTGACACTCTCAAACTCTTTCTGAAAGCAAAAGCTGCTCTTCTTCTGACCCAAAGAGTCTCCGCACTTTAGGCAAAACCCACGTTTAGTATTATAGAGTAGAATTTTAAATTTCAACAAACTATTTTTTCAGTCCTTAGGCTCTCGTTTCCATGGCAACCAGGGACATTTGGGAAAATCTTGAAACTATGGAGTAGACACACACTTTATATTTTATTAATGCAATATTTCCTAAAGGAAAGTCCAGGTGACTGTGAATTCCTTCTTTTCTCTATACCTATCTTGGCCTTATTTTCTAATGTTTTCTTGTTATTGCCCAGCTCTCCTCCAACCTTAGCACAATTCAAACAGAGCCCTCTCACTTTTCCTTCCCTAGATATCTTACTGTTAGTCTAGTCTCAGATTCAGGAAAACCTTAACTTTTCTCCAATTCAGTTACAGAATTTATAATCTTTTTTTTAGCTGTCCATCCTTATAATCTCATGCAATCTAATCTAGATCTCGAAGGTTCTTCAGGCACTTGAGCTGTCCAGAATGAGAGGAGAAATGAGTTTGCATCCAAGCCTTCATTCTTGTGTGCCTCAGCTGCTGCAGTTTCCACCCCTCTGGCCTGAATACCATATGTCTTCACTTCTATCCGCTCTAATTTTTCTGCCAAAATAACTGTTTTGTCTCATAGATTTCTGGCATCAACTCCCTCATTTATCTCTGGAAAGTCCTTTCTGAATATAGAATATTTGATGGGTTTGTCATTTTATAGCTACTACTGTCAGCAGTATCAGCGCTGAAGGCTGGATGGTAAAAGTGATTATCTGAATAACACGAAGGAGAACAGCAGCACCATTTTTCAATGCATACAACCATATTCACTATTCCTGCTTCTGTTTTGCTCAGAATCAAGATGGAGCTGCAGGTGTGTTGCTTTTCAGATCTGTGAACACCTCACAAGTATAAGGCAGTTTACATGTTATTGCCCCAGATTAAAACTCTTTTTTTTTTTTTCAGAATTAACTCCCAACTTAGTACTCTTCCTTCCTTCCTTCGAAATATCAATTATCTCTCAGAGTATCTGAATTGGAAGCTCTGCAGAACAGAAATGTTTTTCTTTCAATGCTTTTGTAGAATAATTGCACAGAACATGATGCAGCAGTAGAGCTTGAATCCTTGGGTGTTACTGCAAGATAAATAGACATCTCTAACCAAGAGAAGAGGCATATTTGCATCACTTAGGACTTGTGCTAGAGAAACAATGCAGTCAGACGAAAGCAGATCATCAGAGATGAATCCTACAAGATAAAATTTTGTATCATTTATTCTGTTGCTCCTTGGTGTTCCAGAGACCCCAGAATAGCTGTTGGTTTTAACTAATGTTGTAATTCTTTGAGGTTCTTTTTTTTTTTTTTTTCTCTCCTCTATATATTTGATTTCCTTACTGAGAACAAGGAATCATGACTGGGAAGACATATTCTGCTTTTTAACTCATTCATGATACAACAGGTGAAAAAATAAAATGAAAAAATCACTTAGAGATGAAGAAGACAGGAACAGTGGATCATAAACATTCTATTTTTTTGTAATATATTACATTCAAACTTAGAGTGCAGCTCTGCAATATTGCTTGGGGCTTTCAGTATTAACTGATGTTTCATGTGATTGCGTTAGTTATCTTTTTTTTTTTAATAAAGTTTAATATATTTTTGTTAGTGCACCATCAGAGAGGTAATAAGGTATAAAAAATGTCATTAGCTTAACCTCAGAAAGATATCTTAACTAGTGAACTATAAAATTCTGAGCTCTTTTAAGCATCACCTGGAGAACTGGGAGGCATCTTGTCTCTCCTTAATTCGCAAATCCAAAATTGAATATCCTGTAATACCTGAATAAGCAAATAACGAGTGCTGCTTGTGCAGATAGCTCACAGATGTGGTCACTGCCAGAGAGGGCAAGAAAGAAGCAGCAGATGTGACCAAAAAAATGAAGAGATATTAATGAGATTTCAAATGCAAAGAGAAAAGTCATCATACATTTAAAGTACAACTAAGGATTTGGAGGTTTTTATTTCTCTTCTTTAATTTAAAGTCATCTAAAGATGACTATATCCAAGGAACTGTATCATCTCATTAGAAAACTCCAGCCAAGAAATTTGACCTGCATAGCTGAACATGTATATCCAAAGAGACTTCAAAGGAAGCCCACGGGATTCCATATAGGCTGCAAGAAGAAAGTTACATGATAACTTAATTAAATTTTGGGTTTTTTTTCTATGCAGCTTTATAATTAATATTGTTTACACCTCTCTGTCTCTCCATATAGGTACATGCACAGCCACACAGGTAAAGGCTGGTCATTTGCAATGGTTCTTTGTTAAATATTAAAAATAACCAAATGTTAAAAGCAAGCAGAGAGTTGTAGTGCTTTGAATAGAGTCTATTTTAGGCAGAAGAAACTTGCTCAGAAAAAACACCAAGAATCAAGACTCCATTCTGTGCAGTCCAACTTAGTCTCCCTTGTTAAGTATGAGCCACCACTTGAAAAGCTACAGAGATAGTCAGTAGCTGACAATAAATTCCAAGTTAACAAACCTTTAGGTACAGCTGACATTAAAAGATAAAGTAAAAGCATATTTTCAAAACATTGACCAGAGATCTAGTAGATCAGAATTGAAAACTTATGGAAAGAGATGGAATAAATTATGCCAGGTGAAGATTCCTATTTACTTGAATTTGGCACTGGGATTTTGTATCTCCAGCTCTATCATTTACAAAAATTCTCTCTTCATTATTTAGGCAAATATATACCAGAGATGGGGGAAAAAGGTATATAAAATATTTTGTCAACTTTACTACAGCAAACCTGTATCATATTTAACAGTCTTTATACAAAAATAGGCTGGCTTCTTCTACTTCTTAAATAACAGTAGGAATAAGGCCAGCTCTTTTAATTCCTCTCTTCTTCAATAACCCATTGCTTTCTTGTCCATTTTACCATTATATCTCAGGTGAAATCTCTATTTGTTCTTCATGCTCCTAACCCATTTTTTGCCATTGCAATTATCTCTCTAAGTACATTATATGTACAAGTAAAGCACTTAGGGAGTGAATTCTTGTGAAAAGATGACACAACAAGAAAAAGCATACTTTAATCTGTGAGCTAGATCCTCCACAGCTACCTCATAGCAGAGCTGTGGAATTAAATAATAGCATTGCTGTACAACTGGCAGCATAGTTTCACCTTTCCCCCTTTTTTTATGTTTTCATCAACAGAACAATCAGCAAGGATATAATAATATAAGTAATTTTTATGCATATTGAAAAAAAACCCCCACCAATCCCACATATTTCATTAGAATAAGCTACTACTAAAAAAAACCCAACCCTGTCTCTCTGTATATGGATGCAGTTAAACAAGTTATTCCTACTTCTGCCTTTGAACACAGTCACACATTCTATGTACTTCTTGCTGTCTGGTCATAGGGACAAAGTGACTTAAAAAGGACGGATGTATCTAAATTCTGTGACTTCACAGCCCTAGGGTGCATGTCCAAATGTATACAGACAGCCACAGACCCACAGCTTTTGCCTTTTCTGCTTTCCACAGGTTTACATCACTTGACCACCACAGCCTGATGAATTGCATTTCAGTTTCTTGAATCTCAGATGGGTGAGAACAGTCTTTCTTATTTCTGGAAGCTGAACTTAATATCTGAACACCTTAAGATCAATACATTTAGTGCTGACAGCTGTTTATCACACCCAGCTAAGAAAAAGTTGAGCTGAAAAAACCCTTCTGTTGTAAGAAGGGCTGTTAGGTGTCCTAATGGAGACACAGAATCAAATACCTCTACTCTCTGTGGTAGGGACTAACAGGCTGCCACATCAACAAGGTGAAAAAAGAAGAAATAAAAGCCTTCTGTTCATAAAAAAATTTGAGACTCCACTCTTCTGTCTTTGGCAAAAGTATCCTGGAGTTAGTTTGCTGTGCTTGATGATGAGAACTTGGCCATACCATCTGCTTGAGAACAGACTTCAGCCAAACACAGACCTATGGAGTTGATGAAAATAAGCAACCTGATCCATCCAGCTATAGTGAGCTGTGATGCAAAGCCATCTGTTGGCATTTTGCTAAAGACCTGGATGTCTGCACCTACCCCATGGCTTGTGGATTTTTCTCCCCAAAGGGAAAGCATCACTTCTCTTGACCTGCCAGCAATGTTCCGCCTCATGCAGCCCAGGAAGCTGCTGGCCTTTGCTGCAGGAATGCATGGTCAGGACATGGTCAATTTAGCATCCACCAGAGACTCCAGATCCTCTTCTGACCAGCTGATTTTCAGCCAGCCAGCCCTCTGCCTTTATTTGTGTTTCAGCTTATTTTTGTCCAGGTGTGGCACTTTGTATTTCCTTTTGCTTGAAATTTTCCTCCCACTTCCTTCACCTGCAGTAAACTATTAAACTAATGTGTACCACAAAAACCTGTGCACAAATGATGGGCTGAGCCTCAGAAATAGTATCACAGGAAATGCAGTTAGAGGGCAGAAAAGGAAAAAAGGAAAGTATGGGAATAGATTTGCAGAATGACATCAAAGAAGGTATTAATGCTACTCAAAACCAGCAACAGAATATTCTTCATTCAGCTTGTAAGCTTCTATCATGAAACTATGCATGTGCCAGAGGAATTTCAGGACAGAGACCCGTAATATTCCTTTTACTTTGCGATCTTCATCCTTGAAGGATGCTCAGATTTTAAAAAAATGTGTACTTATAAAATGCTCACTTCACCAACTAAGTGTTCATTCATATATTACATATATTGTAAGAAGAGCTGACAACAGCAGCCAGAAGTAGAATCTATGAGTCACTCCTGTGACAGGACTCTCTCTTCAGCTGACTGTAGTTATAAGATTTTTCAGCCTCAAGACTCAACTTTTTCCTTTAATTTTTTAATTTCTCTTTCCCATGTCATTTAACATATTTATGCTTCTTCCAAGAAATAAACCAATTTTGACAAAGGTTTTATCCTGATATGAGAGTATTCAAATTGTTCTCCAAAAAAATATCCTCCTATTCTGCTAAGTTGAAAGCTTCAAGAATCTCAGTTCACACATGTACAGTAGCAATAGGTTAGAATTTAGATAATCTCCAGCATTAGATAACACTCAAAGATATTCCCTGAAATTAATCGTCTTAGATATGATGACTCCTATGCTATAGGGACGATGGCAACACAGGAGAGAGAATGAAACCATTTTCTGGTCTATAGCAAAGCAAAACATTTTATCCCAGACAGCATCCCTTAAAATAATCGTGTAAAGTTAAAAAGAGTCGTCTTTCCTGTCTTTATATCAGAAGCAAGCAGATAAAAGGTATCTGCAGTCATTAAAGAAGTATTTTTGCCCATTTGCTGTATTGACTTCATACCTTTGGGCATTTAAGTATATTCTGGGATAAATCAGGATGAATTTCAGTTGACACCAAGCTCTACAGAGTAAGGTCCATTACAGGAAACAAAGAATCTCATATTGACTTCAGGTACAAAAGCAGAATCATCAACAGCTGCTTTATAAGACAGTTATCCAGAAAGTAAATATAGAAATGCCAAACATTGCCAGGTCAACGTGAAACTTATCTATGCAGAAACATACAAGGATTTAAAAACAAGAGTAACAAAAAAACCCCCAAACCAAACCTAAAAATAATATCAACTAAGCATTTGCAGATTCTCTTCTGAATACCTACAAAGCATTTATCCTTTAGAAAGTTTCAGTCCTAAGCACTCAAAGATTTTGGCCCATGCTGGGTTCCAGCAAGCACTGGATTTCTTGATGGCCCAAAGCTAGCAAAGAATTCCAGTATAGCAGCCAATCCCATTGACAAGCTGTAAGGAGACAAAGAACCACAGCAAATGCAGTACTTGTGCCCTTGAAGACAAGTTCACCAATTTCCTTTGCGATTAGAGGGCAATAAAAGAGATGAGACAGAATTATAGTTGGATGTTAAAGAGTTCGCACTTTTAGTGCCAGGTGACTTAAAAATAAAAATATTGATTACAAATATTCCACGGGAATCATGCTGAAGTTCTAACGGCCTTGGCTGAAGGAAAAGCAAGTAGCAACTAGGTATCTGAATGTTAAAGTCCCCATTACCACAACTGTCTGTAGGGGAGTTCAAATTACAAGCTTCTACTTAAAAAGTAGAACTGGCCCTCTAAATCACTCCCAGTTCCACACAACACACAGTGATGTGGCCAATATGTCTCAATATACTTCCTGGAGATGATTTAAAAGAGATTGCAGCATGTATTTCAGGAGGCACAAAACTAAAGAGAATAGATTTAGAGTGCTCCAAACAGTATTTACCTCTAAACTCCCTGGCTGAATCTCCCTCTAAACTCTGTAATGTTGTGTATTAAATATTTAGGCTGTTGGTGGCTCAGAGCATCTGGAGAAATGGTGGCACATGTCTTGATGTGAACCATTACCTATCAACCAAAGCAACCCCCAAATTCATCAAGTATAAAATAGAATTCACTAGGAAAGGAGCCATATATTTAAAAATCAGTGTTAAGATTTTTAAAGAAACAGGAATAGAGTAATTAAAATCAATCAGAACAAAAGAATCGGACAATTGAATTTTCTTCTCTATTTTGCTGTTCTTTTCATCTTCGGCTCAGTTTTCCTAATAATTGTTTTGCCAATAAAACATAAAGAATCATTCTGGCGGGCACAGATTAGGAAGTTGTTCACCCAGAAGAAAGGGTGGTATCCTGTGAAACACACACACAGGATTTCCAGGAACATTTCCACTACATTCAGTGAAACCATTCCGTGTGGTTTTTTTTTCTTTACTTTCTTTCAAATCATTTTCAGCCTAAGAATTTCCAGGGCAACATAATCTTGAAATTTAATGAAATAACATAGAAAGAAGTTTCTTGTCAGAAGCCTTTTCAAAGTACTACAGTTGTGAAGAACAAAACACCGTCTGAATTGCGTCAAGATATGCAGCCGAAAGCAGTTTTCAGCTTCAGGGGGAAAAAAAAAAAAAAAAAAAAAAAGAAAAAGGCACCTTAAAAAGTGAAATGTTTGGAAGGGAAGAAAGGGGTTGGAATAGAAGAAAAAGTGAGNCAGCTTCAGGGGGAAAAAAAAAAAAGAAAAAAAAAAAGAAAAAGGCACATTAAACAGTGAAATGTTTGGAAGGGAAGAAAGTGGTTGGAATAGAAGAAAAAGTGATGAAAAAAATCCATTTTCACTTTAGTTTATAACCAACTGCTGTCTCCATATAAATCCACCTAAATACCTAATGCGACTGAAGCATCTGGAAAAAAAGTTTTGCCTGAGAAGGGAGTCTGAGCTTTTCTCACGAGAATCTTTCAAATAATGGACAGCAACAACTTATCTTCAGTTGAAGCAGCAGAGCAATCTTTGATCTCTGCTAAAGTCTGAGTTTTGGCTTCTCTGTTGAGAGTATGTCGGGCACGAGAAAAGGCAAGGAGCTGTTCCTATAACAGACTGACTCTTGAGGCCCTCGAAGTGCATCATGCTGAGCTACCAGCATGACTGAGCGAGCAGAACAAGGCTAGGGACTAATACCTTGTTGGGATCTGGAAATGGGAGCTAAGGCAAACCATGGATCACAGACCATGATGTGGATATCAAAACAAACATGGTTATATCTAGGAACTCATTCCAAGGCCCCAGTGACCCAGCAAAAACTGCTGCAGGTCCAAGAACCTCATGGACTATAGCAGCAAAGGGAATTATTTTTTCCAAATTCATAATAATGGTCTAAAATTGCTAGGAAAATCCTGCGTTTCCAGAACTTGCCTCTGAGAAATTGTAAATATGGTAGATAAGGGCAGAGGAAATATTTTAGTGATTGAAATTCCTCAGAAAGATACAAATCTAAAAGGTGTACATATGCATGATTTAAAAGATACCTTCAAAAAAATTATAGTTATATTTTATTTTATAGTCTTTACTACACTAATTCTACTATATCTGCTTAGTTGCATAGGTATTATGTAGGCTAAAGATCTGAGATTCCAAAGAAATCAACAAGAGCTTTACTTTTGGCTTATTTGTGGCCAGAATTTCACTTACCAGGTTGCAAGGAGGAACTTCCAGAATGTACTGCAGTACAATCAAGTCAGGAAGTCACATCTTCCCAGTCCTCTGCCACTCATGTCTTACATTATCACTGATATTTCCACTAAAAGTCTTCCTGAATCAAAGTTTCCTCTAATAACATGAGCCTTCTTGAGTATGAAACACATCTAAGTAAGATGACATATTTAGATGGTAGGTAAATCCTTAATGCCAACACAAACAGCTTCAGCGAAGGGAAAATGTCGTTTTATTCTTAAAAGAAGACCAAAATACCAACTGGTAAACTGGTCAAACAGGGCTGGATCACAATTTATTTCTGACCTTTTAATGTCTTCAGTTCTCAATGATTTTCTGTCATTTCTGCCTAGCTTTCTCTCGAGACCTGTCCCAGAGGTGTTTAGCTTTATGTGCCTACTTAACTTTCAACCTCAATTTTCAGGATTAAAGATAAGTAACTAATTGTCGCTGAGATACCCTAGGGTTTATCAGCTGTCCAGATCTATCAAGTTGGAGAAAGTCCTACATCTGGAAATTTTGTTGTAATCATTCTGCATGAGGCAAAGTTTTATATGATAACTTAGTTAGAGCCTCCTTCTGTCAGTGTCATCATCAAAGGCCAGAATGAACCCCTGCCTGGCGCTCTGCTAGGCAGCCACCAAATCACTTTCATTTTAAACTTACCACTCTATCTTGAAATGAAACAGAATAGACTCATTTAAAAATCCTCTAAATATACACAAACTTCCATATTATTACACTCCTCTAGAAGTGTGACTGGTTGTTACCCGAGAAAGACATTCTGTTCCTGTGTGCCCACCTAGTGCATACACAATGCTGGTAGTGTATGGAAAACTCCACTGATGTTTATGCTGGCAAGTGTTTTATCTCGTATCACTTCGCTTTTTATTTTTCTATATAACATCTGAGCAGCTGACAAATCACAGATGCTGCAGGAAGGTAAAAAGAGCTATTTGAAACAGAATTCTGCATTTTTATGTGCTTTAAAACAGCCATTTATAGGGAAGTATTAAACACTGCTAAGAAGAATGCCTCTTTGAAAGACAGACTGAAGCCCATACAAGTACAGGTGTGTACAAGGATTACATCAAGATAACAAAACGCTTCAACAGTACGTTCAGAGTTTAAAAAAAGAAAAAAAAAAAAAAAAGCCACACATCCATCAAGTCTGTTGTTTATCCAAAGCAGTTATTGCCCTTGAGTTACATTTCTAGACCTTATCGAAGAACAAGCGATACATTGTTAACGTTTGGATCAATAAACAATTATTGTTCTTTGTGAGATGCTGAAAGGGGATTTAGAGACTTTACAGGTAAGAGGCATAATTTACCAGCCCCTGTCAAACAACTGCAACACGTTCTTTCTTCTTCTCTCTTTGTCTTGCTCCGGCAGAGGCCACTGGTCTGATCCCAGCCAGCTCCTTGCCCAGTGGTGTGAATTCCCATGGGATCAGCAGGAGCCTCAGCTCCTTCCAATTGCTAGTGTGGCTGTGGCAGGGGTTTTGAGTGCTTTTTTCCTGCAGCTTCCCAATAGCCATGATTCCCCTGAACTATTGCTTCATCAGTTTGTAATGTTCAGCTTTTAAATAAAATAAGGAGATCAACTGGCAAGTTTGCTTCCTTGCAAACACGTAAATAATGCTGCATAGTAAAGAGCTTCTTCTCAACAAGAAAAGCAGTACAAGCTCTCCACTTTCTTTAGAAGTGAAGTAATTAATGCTGCCAGCCACAAGCATTTTGTAAATAATGAATGGCCTGAAATCCCAAAGACTGTGTATGTTTCCCTTATGCATCCCCACAAGCTCCCATTTTCACACTCGCCCACTTACAATGCTGTTTGTACAAAAGGCTCCCGGAGTGGGACACTTTAGCCTTTGCTAATAATAAGGTTATTGATCAGCTGGGTGTACTAACCAGCATAGTCTCATCCTGTTTCTTTCTACTCGTTTTCTCACTTGCTTAAAAAAATTTTCTAAAAACATCCCCTCTCTCTGCCTTGTTACTGCCTTTACAAGGCTTAGTTTGATCAATTGCATCAAGAATGAAGCTTAGATTCATGAGTGTGGTAGGATCCATAAAACAGATCATAAATTGTTTCAGAGGGAGCTGAGTAATGATAGTTTTCTAACACCTGCTACTACTAAATACTCTCTTGTCTGACTTTTAGAACCACAAGAACAACTGAATCCCAGAAAACCTTAATAACAATGTGTCACCGAAACTAGTTATTGTGAACGGAGTAGAATGTGAGAGTAATTGATGCTCTCTACAGATCTATCTCTACAGATCTGCTATTAAGATAGCAGCCAGTGCCCTCAGAACAGATTCTGCTTCCCCTTGTGATACATCTCTTTGGTTGTACTCAGGTGCTCCAGGGCCAGTTCAGGGAAAAAAATCAGTACCTTGTAAATATGCAGCAAATTTCACTTGAAACTCTGATATCAAAGTGCTATACTGGCATTAAAATCCCAGTTAATGGTATGTTTTTGTGAATAAAGGAAAAGAAGAGCAGGAAGCTCATGTTTGGCTGTTGCAAAAGACTTTGTAAAAGCTCTAGATAAAAACCAAAGAACCTTCAATACTATGACCCCAACCTCTGAGCATGGAGTGACAACAGCTACATACTTCATTGCTAGCTAAGAATTATTCACCTTGCATCAGTCTAAATACATGAATGTGTTACCTCTTATACCCCATCTTGTGAGATTAAACACATTTCCGATGGGTTGTATATGTGTAGGTAACCTTGTGCTCTTTTTTCCTCAATTTATTTCACGGGCAATGAAGTGTGGAGCTACCAGATCTGCCGTATCAATACTCACTATCCTTCACAGAAATGTACATGAAACAGTGAAGAGCAGCACACCCTTTACTATACAAACAATAAATTTGTGGTAGGAATTGTCTCAATAAATAAATATGGAGCAAAATATGAACAGAATTTCCCCCCACATACATTTTTAAAATACCACAGGTTAGCATCAACTTCTCCATTGCTGTATCACTGTCCCCCAACAGTCAATTAGACTGGCAAAATTAAAAGAAAATAAAAAAAAAAAAACAAAGATGGAATCTATTCTACATTGGGGCTTTAGAACCCTTCCCTTGGATCATTTTAGATGTTCTGAAAAAACAATAAGAACTCAAATTACACAATTTATCCAATAGTCATGAGTGCTGCTCATGCAGTCACTGGAACTGACAAGTGAAGTTTTACAAAAAAAATCCCTAAAAGTATTTTTAGATTTGATAAGAGATCTCAGATGTTACTAATACTGCACCAGAGAGTTCTATCTGAGCAGGCCACAGCTGTTACCACATTACTGTAGATGCAAAACAATATTGATGATGCATAGACTGGGAAGAGACCCAGCCCTACTCCTTTGCTAAACCACACATGCACCAACCTTCTGTAGGAATGTCTTTCCCTAACAAGAATGCACTACAAAATTGAGAATCAAAGAGCAGCTTTCATTCCTCTCCAATTTGCTCTGAGTCATCAGCTTTCCACTCCACCCCTCTTCCGTGTCAGAGAAGAGCCAGAGGCATTTTGGAAATATCTTTGTGGCGGATTCAAAGAAAGGATCAAGGATAAACCAAGGTACATTACCTGAGAAATTCTGAAAAGACAAATGATCTCAGTAGTGGAGTTACCCCACACAGTTACTCAAAATGACTCAGGGTGGTATTATGAAATCAAGCAAGCCAAAAAAAAAAAAAAAAAAAAAAATTAAAAAAAAACAAAAAAAAAAAGCATACCACAAAAAACANAAGACCTACATAGTACTCTCTAAGGCAAGCTTGATGCTTGTACTTCATAACTTACCTATGAATTTTACTTTCTAAATTTCTGCAGAAAAGTCTTGCACTTTGTCATCTTATCTTCCTTACTGAAATTTTTCCTTCCTAATTGATCTTCAATAATCACTTCAGATTACCTTGATGAGAGCTAACCTATCACCCAGACATTAATTCATTTCATATATTACTACTGAGTTCTAAGATGCTTTTTGAAGCATGAAAATAAGACAAATCAGAAAATGATCACTGAGAAGCACATTCAGTTCTTTAGGATAAGACATAGGACTTGTTTCTCAACAGTCACAGAGAAATTGTTTCCAAACAAGTCTGAGACTTGCAACATCTCCTGTATACATCAGAAAACAACTGAACTGAAAGACAGCATTTAGTTTTGGGCAGATTAAATGGTATTTTTTGAGATTTTGGTGTGTATTTCACATATGCTGTATGTGTATCTCAGAGCAGATTTGGAAGTGTCTTTCTGTTTCTACCAGGCAATCCTTTAAAACTTTAACAGCAACGTCTGCTGCTGTGACTGCTGTCAAGTATTTGGTTCTCTGTCAGCTAAGCAGAGCATCAAGTCAAGTTTCCTTGCTTCACAAGGCTCTGTATCATTTATACTCCATTTAATGTCTTTTCTACTTGTCAATACGCTAAGTGGGACAAGAGTGAATGCATGAGAGTGTGTGTCTGATGTTTTTTGTAATGGATAATTCAGAGTATCTTAAACATTTTAGGTTCATCAAGTATAGCTTGACATGTTGTAACACAGTTTTCCTAACAAAAGAAGTCAGCAACTCAAAGATGCTTCACTGGTGTAAAAATAGCTAAGACTTCTAAATGGTAAACTTGGCATTTTTGCATGGATGATTTTTTGGAAGCATATTCTTCAATCCTTTCCTTTTCCTTTTTCCATTTTAAAGAAGCTTAGGAAAACATGCCTGGTTTATTATACTTTATTCACTGCAGGCATAACTGAAGGTACCATTTCCTCCTGCCTAAACAGAATTCCTATGGTGCCAACTTCATATTTCCATTTTCAGAAAAAACAACTATTTCAAAATACAGACTTTGAACTTATGATTTTTGTGGGTTGCTATGCTATGCTGTCTCATTTAATATGAGTACTGTTGAAAAAATAATCACTAAATAGTTTTTGCATGTTGCTTTAGCATGGAACGCTTACTGTAAGTGTTTTTTAATTACCTTTTTTTCTAACTTTGGACTGAGACCCTTTCCAGCTGCTGCCTGCCTGTGATGTGTCACCAGTAGGGGACACTGGAGGGAGAGCAAAATGCCAGCTCTGCTGAAATCACTGCAATCAGCTTTAACAAGGGTGTAACATGAGGTCGTCTCAAATAGCTGTCACAGCTGCCCTTTTCCTACTCACAAGCACGTGTAAGGGCATGAACTGTCCTGATAAAAACCCTGCTGTTTCAAGTGAGAGTGGGAATGTGAGTTTCTACTAACTTATCCAAGAAATTCTTTCAGTAGAGGTCTTTGGTTTGCTACTTGTCCGTTTCATTCTCGTTTCTCCGACTTCTTTCTTCACAGTGAGACTCATTCTAACAAAAACTTGACACCGTTGCAGCTGCTAAGAGGTTTATGACATTTCCTTGTCTCTACTAGGCTGAGTTGTGGGAGCTTCAAGGTCATTTTCAAGATAAAACTGATCTTCCCCTATTTAGCATTAACAGGGATGATAATAGGTTGTGACAGTGAGGTGTCTGTGATAACCCCTTGCAAGATAAAATGCCCGCTATTTGTTTCTTGACAGCATGACATCACAAAGATATGCCAACAATGAAGTATGCATTATTAAATTTACCTAATACCTACTACTAACCACCACTATATCTACTATTTAGATCAATGCCACAAATTTAAACATCAGTAGAAGCAGGATTCCTGAAAGAAATGCTTATAAATTATGCTCGTAGAAAACATGGGTTGTTCTTCTGTATTGCTGTTTCTCATTTTGAAAGGAAAAATAGGTTTCATTGTAGTTGTGCCAATAGCTGCTGTTTACAATGCCAATAGTTTATGAGACATTCATTTTTCTGACTCAGAAAATTCTGCCTTTCTGTTGGTGGTTGTTTCCATTGTAGGTGAGCAGTTGTGCATTCATCAGTAGAATCATCATACCCTTATTTCATGGAGCAGTGGAGACACACTTCCCTGACCTTAAACTTAAAGAAACGGTGCATTTTTGCTTGTGAACTGAGATTAGGCAAGAAGATAAGCGAAAAGCATCAAATTGTCTATCAATGTAGTGAGAAAAGTACTGAAATAAGATTGAGTTCTCAAGGTTTAGGCCTGTTCTCGTTGCACCTCAAATTGATATAAGGCTTTTCAAAGAACTGTTGCTAGAAAAAGTATTTTTCTCTTTAAGAGCACAGATAGGAATTCAGACAGATGCTTTGACATTTTCTTAAAAATCAATGGCAACCTCCCAGACCAGGTTTCTTTACAGTTACAGAAGTTTTCTGAATGGTAGAAGTCTAAATCAAGTGACAATATGTTCTACTATGACTAATACAAATGTAATGACAGCCTATGCCTTAAGAAAGATACATAAAATTATTTTCTACAGATGAATATAAAGTTCACTTTTTCTCCAGACTTTTGGAATGTGCATTTGAGCTCTTTATCTGGAATTTCTTTAAAGGAAATTGCAAGTTAGAGGGATGTGATTGACCTTGACTTAGGGTAGGCATCTAAAATAAATCAGACTAATCACAGTCTGCTTCTCTCTAGCATCCAAATAGGCAATCAAGACAACCAGCTAACAGAATTAACTGATATATTTCAAGCAATTCAAAAGAAAGTAATTTCACTGAGCCTTAGGAGTACAGCCTTTTCAACTCAGTAGTTCTATCAGTCACAGTTTGGGAAGACATTCAAACACATTTCTCAACTTCTTTCTTAACACTCAAGCCTCTCCTACAAAATGCTACTGTACTGCAAAAAAAAAATTAAAATATTGAGATTAATATCTGACTGTTTTGAGCCTTTCTTAAGAGAATGCAGGCTAAGTGTGCTGACTGATAAATTGAATTTGCTGCAAAACATAGAATTTTTTGTTGTCACTGAAAAATTCATGGTTATTCCTAATTTAACATTGATTTTCAACCTCTGCAGACAACCGCTCAGTGAAACAGTCAGCAGTTCACAATGTCTAAAGGTTGGTATATCCTCCCTGACACATAGAACCACAAAATGATTAGGGTTAGAAGGCACCTTAATATCCTCTACTTCCAGCACCTTACCTTCCACCAAGACAGCAGAGAGGCTGGAAAAGTGTGCCCAGAGTGCATGAAACTTGCTCTAAGCTTGAAACTGAGTCTCAGAAGACAAACAGGACTTTTTGGCAGATGGGGATTAGAGCTCTGAAAATCTTGCAGCAGGATATGTGCTCACATTATGGATGCTAAGCCACATTTATTCAGTTTTTTCCACACTTCATGAATGAATTCTGATTTCTATGAGTTCTCTGTGTCGTCTATATTATCTCTGGTTTGGATACCACTTTTACAAAATTAAAAGGATGTTTGACCTCTGTTTTGTTTCATTGTAAATTTTTGGTTGCATTACAGAGATGTGTTGGTGGGTTTATTTATTTATTAAAAAAACATGTCTTGGGAAGCTCGGTCTGCTGCTGCTGAACTGCAGTTCATCTCCCCAGTACCACAAACTAATGAAGACACATACTAAAATCTCTTTTCCACTCTCCACATGAGAAATCATTGAGATGAAAAGTATAATTGCTCTGGACATTTTACAGCCTAAGGTGTGAAAAATTACCCCCCACTTCTAGGGTGCAAACCAATGTCAGGCTCTGCTGGCTGAGCCAACCCGGGCTGAGCTGAAAACAGTTTTCTTAGGCCCTAAGAGAAGAAATCCTGGATAAAGAAAGGACTATTTTTCCCTTGAAGCACAAAGTACATTTTTATGACCTTGAACATACTAATAGAAATACAGACTAAGGTGTGCAAATTAAAAAAACCTAAATCCCAACCAAAACATAACACTTCACTGCCCATACTTCTTCCTCTGAGGAGACCAAGAGGTAAGACAGCATCAGACAGATATTTAGTCACATTGTGTGACGTGTAAAGTCCAGCAATAGAAAAGTACAGAAACAGGAGTGGTGTAAAAAAGAGCCGGGCAGATATTTCCAACTGTTTCTCTAAAATGGAAATCCAGGGGGAAAGAGTGAGGAGAGGGAAAGAAACTGCTTGCAATGGAAAGTTTTGTAAAATTACAGATTTTCTAAAAATGAAAGAATAATAATGCCTTTTGACCTGCAGTTAACAATGAACAAACGATTACATAAGTTTGAAAATGTTATGCTTTTCTTTAGAGGACATTCTAGCGTGAAAGATACTGTATAAAAGCAAAAAAAAACCAAAAAAAAACAAAACAAAAAAACCCAAGCTAACAAAATAAAAACAACCTCCCCAGTTCACTTCCAAAATTACTTGCCCTTAAATAAACTTCATAACTAAAAGGCTTTAAAGCTTCTACAAGGCTTTTTCTCCTGCATTTTTGCTTCTGCAAACTGGAGAAGTAAAGTTAAGATTTTGTTTCTCCACAACGGGATTTTTCCCCAAATTACAGTTTGTTAAATGCACTCATCTCTGTAAGATGGACACAAGACCAAAGATAAATCAATCTTTGCTAAGAACTATTTTTACACTTCTCTCTCAATCCTAGACAATTACAGGCACTGATATTTAAAATATATACAACATAAAGTACAAAGAAAAAAACTGACAAAAACACAATGTTGTTTTGAGGAATGTACAAACCCAGAAACAGAAAATAATTACTACGATTCTAAATACACTAAAATTTGGCAAAGTATCCAGCAAGGCTTCAGGCTTTTGTTTTGCTGGAATTTGCATTATGCGGGTAGAGTTATTCCCCTGTCAATAAAAAATAATTAATGTTGAAGCCTTCCAACAAAGCTCACTTTTAACCTACATTTATTTTTTTTTACTGAAATTTAAGTTCTGGTCTATCTATTCCTCAGGAAACATTCTAATTTGCTATGAGAAATAAAGATACACCCCAAACTTCAATTTTGTTTTCATTTGGAACATGAAACTTCCTTACTCTGTAGTAGCTCTGCAGAATATTTTGGGAAATACAGCTTTGATGAGTGGATTTCCTCTAGTTCTCTCTCAGCGGATAATTCAGTCATTGAATACAGCAGGACCTGACTTCCATGATGCCGCTAAGGAATCCAGTCTTCTGGCTACCTTAGTCATGTCAAAGATTAGCTGATTTCTGATACTTCAAAAAACCCAAAAACTGCCCGACTCTTTGCTCTTTCAGGGGTTAAGCATTCCAGACTCATAATCTCTTCTGGACTTCGCAGACTTCCTAGAAAATAAATGCTATTTCCTCACGTAAGACTGAGCTGACCAAGGCAGCAGGCAGGGATCTTTGGACAGATGGGATTTTTTGGAAGGGAGAGTCCATTAGAGACCATCCTCCCCTTTCCTCGACCGGTCTCTGAGACACAGGGAACAAGATGCTGCCCCGAAGAACAAGAGATTCAACTGGATACACAGTTTAGTGAAAGGCAGACAGAGGTAGAAAGCAAGAGCAATTTACTTCTCTCTCTCCTACCTCATGGAGGAATTTCTTCCACAGGAAGGGATTATTTCTGGCAAGAAGAAAGGTCTGGTCTTACTGGGATATTTCCAACACATGAATGTTTGCAGTGCGGACCAGAATAGTAAAATGCACTGTTTGGAAAGAAACTCCTTTTCCAGGTAAAATAATCTCATTTTTACTGCTAATTGCCAGAGTCATGGTAAACAGTGTGAAATTGCCCATCAGTACCCAGTTTTCCTCCCTCATGGTTTATTTTACTGCTACTGTGCTATAGTTTTATTAGCACAATTTTTGTAATACTGGATACATCATTGCCACAACATTTTAAGCCTGTGTTAAACACACTGCAGGTCTGTTGATGCCAAACAGAATCCAGCCATTAATTTAAGTTGCAAACTCAAAAAGACAAAACCCAATAAAATAATCAGATAATTTTGAGGCAGAAGCCGTATTTCTGTTTTGCTATACCAACAACAAGGATGAAGTTCTTTGCTTTAATATATCTAGACTAAGTGGATCCAAAGTCTGCAGCCTTTGGAATATATAATTGCATTTTTGATTTTTCAAGAAAAAAGCATTCCTGTTGCAAGTGTCAGCCATGAAATACATGAAGAAAAGTGACAGGGCAAAAGGGACACGGCTGCCAGGAATTATAACACAGCACCAAGTGTTCTCTTTGACTTAACTGCTTTTAATTAGAAATAAGATGGCGTGAAGTATCCACGAATTCATAACTTGTAAATTTAAAATAAAAAAA